>CM053786.1:729032647-729220147 GCA_028749045.1 Cupressus sempervirens
AGTTCTAGCAATCTTGAGTTTGCATTTGAAGACAAGGTATCACTCAAGAAGAAAGCTAAAAGGTCTAAAAGAAAACAATATAAAAGTGAAGAGGAAGATAGTTCTAACAGTGATCTTGAAGCCATTGAAGCATTACTTGTAAAAAGGTATCCCTAAGGCAAAGGAAAGTATAAAGGTGAGATTCCTCTACTCTATTTCTCTTGTGAAGAAGTTGGACACATTGTTGCAAGGTGCCCAAATAGAGAAGACAAAGATGAAAAGAAACACAACAAGCGCAAAGGCAAGAATGATTTTAAGAACTTCAAGGAATACAAGGACAAAGGTAACAAATCTTTTTTTATGGCTAAAGATTTAGATAGTAGTGAAGATGATGAAATGGTATATATTGTTGTAAAAGATGAATCTAATGATGAAGGAGATAAAATAGCACTTATGTCTCATGTTAGCAAGAATGATACATGGATTATTGATAGTCATTGCTCACATCATATGACTAGTGATAACACAAAGTTTGAACACATGGAACATTATGATGGTGTTAATGTGAGATTTGGAAACAATGAGCCTTGTTGCATAAAAGAAAAAGGTTGTATCTCACTAACCAATTAACTTAGATGTGACAATGCTTAGTGGGTTGAAGGACTAAATCATAATCTACTAAGTATGGCACAATTGAATAACATTGGATTCAAGGTAGAATTCATGAATGGGAAGGCCAAACTACTGGATGGAAAAGGAAATCTGGTTGGGTCTAGAAAACAAACAAAAGTTAACCTATTCTACCTAGATCTCAGTGAAAGTTCATGTGTTATTGCTCAAGTAGAAGAAAGTTGGTTGTGACATAAAAGGTTATGTCATGTAAAATTTGATAATCTAATCAAGATAAGAAACAAAAAAAGAGTAAGAGGTATACCTAATCTAAGGAAACCTGATATGGGTCTATGTAAAAATTGTCAATTTGGAAAAATGGGAAAGACTAGTTTCAAAAGAAAGAACTATCATTCAAAAGAAGTTTTGGAGTTGGTTCATAAAGACCTTCATGAACCTATTAGAATAGAGAGTTATAGTAGAGATAAGTACTTTATTATTTTTGTTGATGATTATGCTAAAATGATGACTATAATGTATCTAAAAGAAAAGTCTGAAGCATTTCAAAAATTTAAGTGGTATCTGGGAAGAGTAGAGAAAGAAATTGGAAAGAAGCTAAAATGTTTAAGATCATACAAAGGTGGTGAATTCATTTTAAATGAATCCAATGAATTTTGCATTGAAAAAGGAAATAAGGGACAAGTATCAACCCTTGGAAACCTCAGTAGAATGGTATAGCTGAAAGAAGGAATAGATCCAGCATAGATTGTGTAAGAACCTTGATGATAGAAAAGAATATTGCAATCAAATACTAGAAGGAAGAAATCAATACTATAGTGCGTACCTTGAATAGAATACAACTAAAGAAAGACTCAAATCAAACTCTTTATGAATTATGGTATGGCTACAAACTTAATGTAAGTTACTTAAAAGTATTTGGCAGAAAATGTTATATCTTAAAAGAATCTAGGAAAGGTGAATTTGATGTCAATGGTGATGAAGACATATTCCTAGGATAGTCTAGCAGAAGTAAAGCATACAAATGTTTGAATTTGTCACCTCATAAGATCATAGAAAGTGTACATGTGAGAATTGATGAGTTTGCAAAATAGAGTGAAGAAGAAAGCAACAAAGAACCTAAGAATTACAAAATATTTGTTTATTATGAATGTGATACATTGCCAAATCTATTTGGAAGTCAGGAGGGCTGACCTCCTGAGTCCCCAAAATCCCCAAAAGCTACCAAGTTGCAACCGGTGCAACCTGAGTCACAATCTAAAGGACCTGATTCAGACTTAGAAGCTACCAAGTTGTTGCCAAAGCAAACTGAGTCAAACAAACCTAAGTCATAGACAGTGGGACCTAAGATTAATATACAAGATCATGAAGAGGTTAATGGAACATGTTCTAAATCCAAACTACCTATGCTAGCAAGTTATTTTAGAAGGAACCATGCATCTGACCTAATCATTGGAGACAAGTTAGATAGAACAATGACAAGAAACAAATTGAAAGGTACATGTTTGCTTGCTGAATTTGAACTTAGAAATGTTAAAGATGCTTTGGATAATGAAAGTTGGATTGAAGCTATGAATAAATAAATTAAACATAGAGAGAACAATAAGACTTGGACTCTTGTTCCTAGACCCAAGGATAAAAATGTAATTGGCACAAAGTGGGTATTCAAAAATAAGTTAAATGAAGATGGAAAAGTTTCAAGAAACAAAGCAAAGTTAGTTTGTAAAGGTTATTTTCAAGAAGAAGGTATTGATTATGGTGAGACTTTTGCTTCTATTGCAAGATTATAAGGTGTTATAACTTTACTAGCATATTCAACACATAGAGGATTTAAAGTTTATCAAATGGATGTAAAATATGCATTCTTGAATGGAATTCTTGATGTACATAGAACAACTTGAAGGTTTTGTGGATCCTAGTGAAGGAAATATGGTTTGCAAATTACATAAAGTATTGCATGGTCTCAAGCAAGCTCCCAGATCTTGGTATGAAAGACTTCACAACTACTTGATAAAGATTAGTTTTCAAAGAACAAATGATAACAACGATTTGTATATCAAAGAAGGACCATAAAAGAAGATTGTGTTGGTAGAAATTTTTGTGGATGACACTTTATTTATAGGAAACGATGACTTATGCAAGGCATTTTTAGAAGAGATGAGTAAAGAATTTGACATGCCCATGTTTGGAGAGATACAATTCTTTGTTTAATTATAGATCTAGTAGAAGAAAGATGGTATCTAGATTACTCAATCCAAATATATCAAGGAGATACTAAAGAAGTTTGGAATGGAAGATTCAAGACCAGTTGAAACACCTATGTCTAATGGGAATAATCTTTACAAAAATTGACGATTCCAAAGAGGTAGGTTAGACCACATATAGATCAATGATTAGAAAATTGCAATATGTAGTGCACACAAGGCTTGATATTGCATTAGCAGTTGTTATGGTGGCAAGATTATTAGCAAATTTTTAAAAAAATTACATGATGCTAATTAAGAGAATCATGAGGTATCTAAAACCTACTGAAGAATATGGATTATGGTACAAAAAAGGAGGCGATTTGGATTTGAAAGCATTCACAGATGTTGATTGGGCATGAAGTGTTAATGACAAAAAAAGCCCAAGTGGTGGAGCATTCTTTCTTAGTCAAAGACTAGTGTCTTGGACAAGCAAGAAGCATAATTGTATTTCTTAGTCCACAATAAGGGCATAATATGTGCCACCAGTAGTTAATTGTTCCAATATTGTTTGGTTCAAACAATTGTTGGCAGGTATGAAGATAGAAATAAAGGATTTAGTTATTATCTTCTATGCTAACACCAGTGCAATGAATACATCAAAGAATCCTTTTATGCACACCAAAACCAAGCACATTGCTATAAAACATCATTTTTTTAGAGAATTGGTACAAGATAAAGAGGTAAGATTGGAACATGTGAATACTAAAGAACAAATTGCAGACATATTCACTAAACCATTACCTAAAGATGCAGTTTTGTATCTAAGAGGTAAGTTAGCGGTCATTCCCCTATCTGAAACTCACTAAATGAAGTCTAGTGATGCATCAATCAAAGCATGTTGAAGATCAGACAATTGATGCAATATTGACAAAGGCACATTGTAAATAAATCAATACATGAGGTACATTGATATTTACTGAATATTTTTTTTGGCATGAGATGTCAAAGAGGGAGAAGTTTGTTGTCATATCTCATCAAAATTTTATAAAGAACGAGAGTATATATTTCCAGAGATGTTAAAGAGGGAGAACTTGGTCTGATATCAAAGAAGGAAAGTTTTCTATCAGAAGATGTTGGAGATAGAGTTTTGATGACAAAGGGAGAAACTAAAGGTAGAGGGAGTTCACACTGATAGAGGGAGTTCTCATGGATGAGAATCAAAATGAAACATAGGATATGTTCCTTACTTTATTCTTGCTCTAAAAATTTCATTGTATTATGACATGGTGTGTTGTCATTAATGCCAAAGAGGGAGATTGTTGGAAATAATTGATCAATTGTGCATTGTCTTTAATGTTACAAAAAATGTCATATCATTTCTAGTTAGTGTATGCTGAGCTCACTTGGGTGATGAAGATAGATTATTATGTTTGTCAAGCATTCCAAAGTTTACCAAGTTTAGAAGATAGTGTCTACCAAGTTCACTCAAGAGTGAAAAGAAAGTTTGTAGAAGTTGAGTATTAACCGAGCTCACTCAACTAATGAAGAAAATGTTGGATGGAACCAATGTTAACTAAGCTCACTTAGTTACCAAAGTAACTTTTTGAATATGTAGTGTTAACTAAGTTCACTTGGTTAAGATAGGAAAATTATTTCTAAGTTAGTATCTACCGAGTAGGGTCGACTAACAAAGGATTTTCTTGTTTTGGCATATTGAGTTCAATTGATTTAGATGTTGGTTCAAGTCGACTAAGGAGATGAATATTAAGTATTCTTAGTTATATTCAAGATGAATTGACAATGTGTAAGATATAAATATAAGGTCAAGCTAAGAATTGAATGTGTGGAACATAATAGAAGATTTGAAGATGCTTAGAGGAAGCGAATTAGAAGGATAAGTAGAATATCCTTATTGAGCTACAAAGATACATTTGATCAAGAAGGATCAAGTATTTGAGCCAAAATTGAGATATGTAATCAGCAATTTAGTTTCTTCAGAAATTAGGTCATTTCATTAGTACTCTCTAACCATTGTAGCAGTGATCAAAATCTCTTAATAGAGTTGGCTTAACAATTATTTGTAAATCCTCTAACAAGGTGGCATTTCTATTTGAAGTGTCTTAAAGACCTCTCAGAAGACCACTCCTAATACGGTGATGAAATCCTCTAATAGGGTCACACCTAATAGTGTGTTGTGTAACCTTTGATAGAGTTGGCTCCTAATAGGGCTCACTTTAGAAGAGTGAAAATTAGTAATTAGTTACAATTAGTAGTTTTTCCCAAATTGGGTTTCCACATTAAATCTTGGTGTCACTTGTGTTTATTCCATTTCTTTTATGTATGCAACTAAATTAAATAAGGATAATCAGAGATAATATCTTAAGATTATCATGTTAAGAAGTTACCAAGTTATTTCAGTATTTTTCGAGTTACAACATTTGCTAGTGTAAACTGAGTGCATGTGTATTTTCTGAGTTACAACATAATACAATTTAATCAGAGTTTTGATTTGTATTGACATCTGCAAGATTTGGGATTTGTTTTTGAATTAACTGATTTACCCCTCCCCTCTCAATTACCCCTCTTATATTTTCAACACCCATGAGCTCTATGATTACACTAACTAAGAGATTCATAGACTTCATGAATCCTTGGTTAGTGGTGCATGCTCTAGTGTATATAGTAGTACACATTAGAGCATCTTGTGTAGCATTACATATATTAAAGATGAGATTCATGGTGCTACTCCATATTCTACACATACCATACATGTTTTCCTTGATAGTAAGAGATGAGAGGTCTCTTTAGGTCTCTTCAATGCAATAGGTACAAGGCTTAGTACCCAAAGATGTCATGAAGAGGGAATGTCTCCTCCATTATGTTCCACAAAATTATGTAAAAGGGGTATTCTCCCCTTAAGTTTACATATCCAAGGATGGCTAGACTAGTATACCCATGTTTCCTTTCCTCTCATGGTCATTATCCAAATAATGACCAAATTCCACTCTATTTTGCATGACAACTTTATGAAAAGGTTCACTTAGAAAGGGTAGTGAACTACATTGATTTACCATCACATTTAGGATAGGGGCATGGTAGGCTAGCTAATATGTAGTTGGGTCATCTACCATAGACACATAGGTCAATTATCAGAGAGAGAGCACCTACTATTTCCCCTATATTAGGTTTGTCAATTGATGAGGCCATACATAGCACCTAGTTGTAGGGGGTGATTTAGGGAGTAGGAGAGATTTTTGTAGTTGTCAGATCTATTTCAAGTAATGAGGTTAGCTAGTATTTGATGTCTTGTCAATTTTCTAGATCATCTGGTGCTTCATCTTCAAGAGACTTGTACAGTCTAGCATGTATCCCTTTACTAACTAGCTTAGAGGGTCTCACTAGAGTGTTGGCATGAGATTCTATGATTAATCTTGCTAAGGATCTATTATATTCATATAGATTCATATTAGAGAGTCTTGGCATACCCATATTAGATGTTCAACATCATGTCCATGGTAGTATTGTGACACATCCTTAGCCACATTCTTCTCATCAATCAAGTAGTGGTCATGGTGGTAGTACACATCATGAGATCCACCTACTGACCACTCTTTTTTTGTAGAGGGACATATACATACTAGTATAGATCCTTCAACTAGTATAGGGCATGGTAAGAGTTTAGATGTGGTCCTTGATGGTGTGGACTTCATCTTGTCGACCATAAGATGGATGAACTTTTTGACACATGATGATTCTACTTCCATGTCATCTCATCTAGTCAGTCCACTTGGCTCATCATTATTAGGACGTGTGCCAATCACCAGTCATGCTAGCATAGATGCAAAGATGAAGCTAGATGAGGCCCAAAAAAATCTAGATATATTGGTGGACACTATCGGTGCTAGGTACTCTGAGTATTATCAGATGCCATCATGTACATAAGTAAATCTATAGTTTTTTTGTTCATGTTAAAATTTCACTTGTTTGAAACTAATAATTTATGCATGTATACATATCTTACCTGTGTAATTATACATTTTCTAATTATATTTGTTGCACATGTATGTATGTATTGTAGGGGGACATGCCTCTTTTTACTTCATCTTTGATGCTAGATCATGTACGTCATCAAGACTCATTTGATGATGTCAGTAGTAGATAGGCTAGTTTTAAATGTTTTGAATTAGACAAATGTACACATGCATACATATGTACATATCAATTCTGATACAATTTGTAAATTTAAAAGAAATTTAATTTAATATCAAATTATATACATTGATATCACTTTCTCATGAATATATATAGGGGTCAATACATCCTAGTGAACATCTTGATAGTCAACCTTTAGACCGCACTGCAAGGAGACATCACGATGATAGTCCTACACATGACGATCTATATTTTTTTTTTATTATAGATTATTTGATCTATACCTTCATTGAGAGAGACATTCATAGATTCTAGATAGATATCTGGATGTATACATGCACATTCATAGATTCTAGATAGATACCTGGATGTATACATGCACACTATTTATATTTGATATTGTCTTTTGAGATCTAGATTATACATGTTTTGTTATTTTGTTGATGATTGATACATATATTGTAGAATCGAGAATAGGGTAAACCTTAAGAAAGCTGCCTCCAAATAAAGAAATAAAATATTGGCAAATCTTTCATTATTTTGAAAAAAAAAATTATTTCTATTGGGGAATCTCTCAAAATATCTATTTGTGTACAAAATTTTGAATTATGATTAATTTTGTTCTATGCAAGTGATATTTAGATATAATTAAATTCCTAATTAGTTACAAATCACAATTTAAACTTGACAAGTTCAATGAAAGAGTAAAATTTTAATATAATTAGTTACAACTCCTAATCAAGTTAAATGAAAGAGTAACCATAATGCAATTGATATTTAGATATCATTAAAGTCTTAATTAGTTGCATATAAGTTCCTAAGTTCTATAATTAGTTGTAAATCATAATTTAAACTTGAGAAGTTAAATGAAACAATAAAATTTCAATATAATTAGTTACAAGTCCCAATCAAGTTAAATGAAAGAGTAAAAGTAGTGCAAGTGATATTTAGATATGATTAAAGTCTTAATTAGTTGCATATAAGTTCCTAAGTTTTATAATTAGTTACAATTCACAATTTAAACTTGACAAGTTCAATTTAAGAGTAAAAGTAATATATAGTTAGTTATAGTTCCTAATTTCATCCCCTTAAGACAAGTGTTCGAATTTCTTCACCTCAAGACACATGTCCTACTTAGTTGCATATAAGTTCCTAATTTCTATAATTAGTTACAAATCACAATTTAAACTTGAAAAATTAAATGAAAGAGTAAAAGTAATATATAATTAGTTCAACCAAATTTAAAATTTAAAATGATCAAGTTAAACCAAATTGAAAATTGAAAATGGTCAAGTTCAACCAAATTTTAAATTATTGAAGCAAATCTCAAATTTCAAATTGTTGAAGCAAATCTCAAATTTCAAATAGTTCAACCAAATTTAAAAATGTTCAAGATATTTCAAATTATAAGTTGTTTCTATCTCATATCTACTGGGTCAGCTCATTATTATATAACATTTAATATTTTCCTGTGATCATCAATATCGAGCCTCCAGTTACGTATTATAGGTCTTTAGACTAGATGAAGAGTTAGACTAGTGGCAATAACATGGTTACTATACTGATATACCTTATTGTTAGGTTAATAATCAGTGAAATGAATCCCATTATTAAGTACTCTTCTTTGCTTCAAATATGTTCCCTATACAACAACACAACTTGCATACACATTTAAAAAATATCACATAGATTAATTAAATACTAAATATATGTACACACACACACATTAATCAAATAAGTCAATAAATTTAAATTCATAAAAAATATAGATGTACATATATGATTCGACTATATACTAACATGTGGGAAACATTATTCCATCACATATTTTGGTCTTTGTTAGCTTCTCTATTTCTATGGTGCAACACAATAAATAATAGCTAACACTTTCTACATTTTCAGATTCTGCCATAACTACAAAAATATTGCCAACTGTAATGTCCCATTTTTTTTGGAGTTAATTATAAAGTTATTGATTACAAGGTAACTTTATTAAAATAATAAAAATAAAAATCTTCTAGAGGTTTCTGGAAGAAGCGGAGAATTTTTTTTAAAAAGGGAGGCTGGCCTATCAAAGAAAAGAATAAATAGGCATTGAGGGCTCATTGCCTATCATCGAGATTTATTATTGAATTTTGTTTATGTGTGTTGTGGAGCCTAGGGTTTTTGCAAATAGTCACAATTGGCCATTAAGAACGAAAACTCTCAATCGGTATGCAATTTTGAGGGTGTGAGAGATCACCTGAATTATTGCAGCCGTGGGAAGGATATTTCAATCCTTTCATTTGTGCTTAATTGCTGATTTGGAGTTTTAGTTGGAGTTGCACTTTCACCTTATCATCTTCAGTAGTCAGTCTCCAATATTTGATCAATCCAGGTTCTTCATTTCAATCTATAGTTGCAACAAGTTCTCAATTGTATATAGCCAGTTAGGGCTTCTCTGTAATGTGCTATGTCATAATGTTTTGGTGCTGAAATTTTCCATATCATTTGTTAAAAAATTTGATTTTCATTGAATGAATACATTGGCACTATTATTTCTTTTATTTCAGCAATATATTTTAGTAGTGTGTTAAATTTAGGGTTTGTTTAGTGGCCTATTGGTATGGGTCATTACACCTACACAAAGTATATGTATATAAATTCCATGTGTCATGTACATGAGAGTGTGAGTGTGTGTGTGTGTGTGTGTATAATTAACCAAAATTATGAAGCAAATATACATGTACATATACATACATACCAACTCTAATCAATCCTAAAATATGGACATAATCACTAGAAATCAATGGAATATCATCATAGTTTTCATCCTCAAACTCATTCTTATTGATAACATCTAGTGGCACCAAAGTCCATTCAACCACATATCCAAGTTCTTGATTAATGCAACCATCATAGTTTTCATCAATGCAATCAGGACAAAAACATGAGTATTCTCTTTTGTACTATTACCGCACACTACTATCTATACTCATAACTAAATGCAAAGATTGTTTCTTCTCTACCCTCTTGCATGCATGCATTGATCTTCTATCAGCACCTGAATGTAAGATCCATATATATATATATATATATATATATATATATATATATATATATATATATATATATATATATATATATATATATATATATATATATATATATATATATATATATATATATAATGAGTTTTAAACATGTGTGTAAATAATTTAGTTACCACCTAAAGTATTAAATATAAATTTGATTCAATTATAATATTCAAATTAATTTATGTACCTGGTACTTCCAAAAACAATCTGAATGGTATGACTCAATCCACTTGTGATGATATGTTATCTGTATTTCCTGGCATCGTAAAATGTGTTTGGCACCACTCAACCACATCATGAGCATTATTAATGTGATATCTTTTATAGTCCATTTGATACTTGCTTAAAGCACATTTGATACAAGCTCCTGCACCATCATGCTCACCCTTTCCATGTCCACTCTCAGAAAAACTCCAAATGTGTGGCATGTTAAGGTATTAAAGATACTATATAATGCATAAAATGGCCTAGCCGATTTAAATTGTGTTGAACATCCATCTAACCATACAAAATATTTTTCCATTTTATTCCCTTATTTTTTATATATTTAAAAATGTCTTAAAACAATGTTCCACAAAATGTGTGTCATGTTCTTTGTCATCACTAATGTAAAAATGACTCTTTTTTAATAACTTGCGCTTGATTTGTACTTTCCACACCATCCAAATCAATTTGTGCATGTCAATAAGAAACTTGAACCATAATAGTAACCTTCTTTGTAAAATAGTATTATGCTTGAAGCTGTTTTTGAGAAATGAAAGAGTAATTCTCTGTAAACTCAACAACAGATAAAATTGTTCTGAGTGGGAAAGCTTCTCTTAGTTTTTGAAACTATTATTCT
Organism: Cupressus sempervirens; assembly: GCA_028749045.1. Lineage (NCBI taxonomy): Eukaryota > Viridiplantae > Streptophyta > Pinopsida > Cupressales > Cupressaceae > Cupressus > Cupressus sempervirens. Next base: position 729,043,510 of record CM053786.1, read on the forward strand.
TTCCACTTAGATAAAAGAGCATGATGTATATATGGTTGAATCAATTTACAAAAATTTGACATAAATTCTCTAGCAGGTATGTCATCCTCTACATATTCCAACCTTGTTGATTCTTTTTGAACTTTTTTTTGACTTTATGTACTTATATCTCTTACATTTTACCATCTTCATCATATCAATATCTTCATCTCTCGAAGGAAATTTATTTAAGTTACCACATGTTTCACAAGTTCCTCTGATGCACTCTATTTTACCTATTTCATGATCATTTGGTTTGTCACACAAGATTGATGTTATAAATTGGCTCGATCATTTATGAAAACAATTTTGAGAACCACCACTTTCTTCTATCATCTTTTAGAACCCTTGATAGTACAAATCAAATTCAACATGATATTGACAAAAGAATGTTTCAAAAGATTTATTTATTTTCACAAAATAGGATTTCAATCTTTCAAACATTGTTTGTCCAATCTTTTTGCCAAGATTTAAATTACAAAATGAGCAATACAATTCATGTTTCCTGAGATCCAACCAATATTTTGTGTGTTGAAGATACTCCTCAAGCCCAATCCTTTGCTTTATGATATCTCTTCTATTTTGTGAAGGATAAGTATTATCAATCCAAAATTGAATAACTAAGTTCTTATCTATTTCCACAATCCTATCAGATTGAGGAGATCTACACATTAGTACCTTATTTCCTTCTAATGTACTATCATCCAAATTGTTTCTCCTTTTTATATTATGTAATATCATCTTTTGACTATACCCAATATGAGATGATAGTGAAGTGATCTTTCTTTTTTCCCATAATTTATTATTTAAAATAGATGTTAGTATCACCCTTGATGCAATAGATTTATCTATAGATCTAGATTTTTTCACAATGGAATGTAATCCTTCCTTAACACTTTCAACAATATCTTTTTATAGTTTAGAAGTCTTCCTCTTTTTTATACTTTTATCTATACCCAATAGTCTTAATGATTCTTTCAATTCATCTTTAAGAAGTGAAATTGATAATTGTTGAGATTTCTCCACTGTATCAAAATTCTCAAATTGTGCAATTATTTATTTAGACATTTTAATCAATTTCCTCTTTATAGTATATGTAGTTTGACTAGCACATTCTCTCTATTTTTCCACATCCATTTCAATTAAATGATTTATGTTTCTATGATTAATTTTTCTCATCAATCTTTGAGCTAGATTAACATTCTCATTTGTTGTTTGATCTTGGGCTGCAAGAAAAATTAAAATAAAGACTTAAGATACAACTTATTTTTAGGGGACATATGTGTATATACATAACAAATGAACTATTAAATATAATTTTATCTAACCTTGAGATGATCCTTCTTCAATATCCATTGCTTCATCTTCAATTTCCTCATGTCCAACATTTTCATCATCTACTAGTTCACATGCATGATATAACAAATAAAATCAAGCAAGTTTGTAAGGGGAAATGTCTCTAAAATTAAAATTCAAAGAATAAAGTTTCCTTAGACCTAGAAATATAGAGAGCGATTGTACTTGCAAGAGATGTGTGTATCTACCTGTTTGAACTTGAGATGAACCTTCTCCAACCTCAGTAGGTTGTCATGGTTGACTATTCCTAAATAAATTCATAATTTAAAAGATGGTAATTAAAATGAACCCCAATTATAAATATTCATAATTTAAAAACCATAATGTAATAAAACCTAATCCTAAATATTCATAATTTAATAAACCCTTAATATTAAGTTAATAGTAAGCCTAAGTTAATATTTACCATATTCCTAATTGGATAAACCCTAATCCTAACTATATGCAAAAAGTCTAGAATATGATTGTACACTATAAGTTAAATATGCATTGGAAGAAAGATTTCACATGTATACCTTGCCTCCTATAGTATCCTATTCAAATTTTTTTGACACCTTTTATCTTATTGTTCATGAGTTCTTCTTCGTGCATATTTACTTTCTCTTTTATCTTTATTTTCCACGTCACCAAATCTTGTTCCAAAATTTGAAAACAAACAAGCTACAAAATATTTCCTCTCTCCCAATTGAAGTGCAAATTATCTAATTGGATTTGACTATTAAAATTGGAAAAAAAAAAAAATTAAATGACATTTTTTTATAAAAACAAAACCCCCTAAAGGCCAACAAGAGTTTTGATCAAAAATATCTTAGATAGTTTTGATCGAAACTACCTAGGGTCAATTAACCACACATGTAACCCACATTTTTAGTTTTGATAGAGACTTTAGGATTTTGTTTCTATTGAAACTAATATTTATAGTTTTGATAGAAACTAAGTTTCTATCAAAATAAACTAATTACAAGTCTTCTCTAAATGTTAGAAGATTTTTAATATTTTCATGGCTTCTAGGCTCAATTACTAGGTTTAGATGGAGCACTGAAGACATGTCACTTTGTAGAATAGAAGTACTTTGAGCGAGATTTCTAATGACTATGAATTTGATACATTTTGAATTTTTTTAGTTATACATTTTTTTACGTGAATTGAACAAAGGTTCGTTATAAAAAATAAACCTCTATATTGGATGCTCATGGAAAAATAGTAACTAAGAGAATTCATTTTTTGAAAAATAGCTACAGTCTCCATATTTGAATCCTCTTTCAATCAAAAAAAGAAATTTTGAAATTAGGTAAATATATAATAAGTTACATGTGTCAAAAGCCACGTATGTCCAAATTAGTGTTATGTCAACTTTAAACTTTGATAAAATATGAAATACTAAGGACAAAGACATTAGACCACCTCCATGATTTTAGTATGGATGTTAGCAAACTAAATTCGAAAGAATCAAATTGATATTTATTTTAGAAAAAAATTGTTATGTGTGTCAAAAGAAGTGTCAATCTTTCAAAATAAGGTTTTTCTATAACATACCAATTTTCGTGGGAGAAAATATAATTCAATAGAAAAATTTAAAAATATATTTAGAATCTAGATAGAAAATCTTAAAAAACTATAATTTACTTCATCTTTAAATTCCTAATTGTTAAATGATAATTTTCATTTGAAAGTGAAAGGTTTCTCAAAAATTCATAGTTCAGTGTCAATTTAGGCAAAAAAATGTAACCCACTATTGTGGGTTCACCCAGAGAGAAGTTCCCAAGCTTAATAGAGATAACTTCACTGCATGGTAGAGTCTGATGAAACTACACCTTGGATCAATAGGTGATTATGCAAAAATGTCAATTGGAGTAGAACATGTAGACACAACTAGATCTCTTACTACAGATTATTTGAACAAAAGGAAGGAGCACAATTAGGAAATGTTGGAGATAGCCTCTACACTTAGTTATGCTGAATTTGATGACATCAAAGGTTGTGACACTGCATTCAAGATGTGGAAAGCCCTATCAGATATCTATGGAGGAGATCAAAATGTTCAAAGAGCAGAGAGAGAAAGCCTCAGAGGAAAGTATGATGACATAAAAATGGAGGAAGGTGAAAATGTTGCTCAATATGTTGCTAGATTGAAAGAAGTGGTAAGTGCAATAAGAAGTCTGGGTAGTCAATTGGAAGAAAGATTGTTAATAGAAAATACTTGAGAACCCTGCTTCCTATCTATGCTATTAAAGTTTCAGCCATTCAAGATCTAAGGTGTGTACAAGGAAACACACTAACCTTTGAAGGAATATTGGGAAGACTTACTGCATTTGAATTGTCCAACTTTGATAAATACAAACCTGAGAATCTTGAATCTACTTTCAAGGCTAAGTAGACATTGAAAGACATCGAGGAAGTGAAATCAAAGAAGAAGAGTAGAAAAGGAAAGCATGCATCCAATGATAGCAACACAGATGAGGAAGATGTAGAATAATTGGAAGCACTATTGGCTAGAAGATTCCACAGACAAAAAGGTAAATTCAAAGGTTACAAACAACCTATAATTTTTTTAAATTGCAATGAGGTAGGAGATATTTCTACAAGATGTACACAAAAGAAGGACTACAAAGAAGGAAACTAGTACAAGAATAAGAGAGAAGATGATAGCAAAGATTACAAGGATAAAGACAAAAGATGCTACATTGTTGAAGAAGATTCTAATGAGAATGATAATGAAGTAGTCTATGTGGCCATGAAGGATGAATCAAATGAAGATAAAATTGAAGCAACAACAGTGGTAACCTGTGTAAACAAGACTGACAAGTGGATCATAGACAGTGGATGCTCACACCACATTACAGGAGACAAAAGTAAGTTTATTACCTTTAATCAATATGATGGAAATAATGCTAGATTTGGAAATGATGCTCCATGTCAAATCAAAGGAAAAGTTTCAATTAAACTTATCAAGAAAATCTCATCTGATAATGCATACTATGTTGAAGGATTGAACTACAATTTGTTGAGTGTATCACAGTTAGGCAATGTAAGTTGTAAAGTAGAATTTGGAAAGAAAACTACCAAAATCTATGACATTGATCAGAAAGGGTGAACAAAATAGGAGTAATTTTTTTTACCTAGATATGGAAGATGCAACCTGTCTTGTTGTTAGACTTGATGATATTTGGTTATAGCATAAAAGACGGTGTCATGTTAACTTTGAAAATCTGATTAGCATAAAAAAAAAGAAGAAAGTCAGAGGTTTTCCCAAACTGAAGAAACCTAAAAATACAATGTGCAAGCAATGTCAACTAGGAAAGATGACCAAGTCAAGCTTTAAGAGAAAATTCTACACTTCCAAAGAAGTACTAGAGCTAGTCCATACTGATTTATGTGGTCTAATAGAAGTAGAAAGCTACCTAGGAGACATATACATAATGCTATTTGTGGATGACTATTCTGGGATGATGACTACTATGTTTTTGAAGAAAAAATGTAATACATTTCAAATTTTTAAGTGGTATTTGGCCAAAGTTGTAAATGAAATAGGTAAGAGTCTGAAATGCCTAAGATCAGACAGAGGAGGAGAGTTCACATCAAAAGAGTTTGAGATATTCTACAATGATAAAGGTATCAAAAGGAAAACATCAACACCAAGAACTCCCCCATAGAATGGGAATGTTGAAAGAAGAAATAGATCCATGATAGACTATGCTAGAACCTTGATGATGGAAAAAAATGTTGCTCTAAAGTACTGGAGAGAAGCTATAAGCACTGCTATTTACACGCTAAATAGAGTCCAAGTCAAGAAAGGAACAAATGGAACACCTTTTGAACTATGGTATGGTCACTCATCCAATGTAAAAAATTTCAAAGTATTTGGTTGTAAATGCTATATTCTTAAAGATACTAGAAATGGCAAGTTTGATGAAAAAGTGATGAAGGTATATTCCTTGGATACTCCACTAGAAGCAAAGCATATAAGTGTTTGAACACTAACACTAACAAGATTGTCGAGAGTGCAAATGTAAATTTTGATGAGAATGTAGAAGTCCAAGTTGATGAATCCAAGAAATCAGAAGATTATAGATCTTTTGTATACTTCTATGAAGGAATACCTATTGAAGATGATGCTACTAATGAAGTTGGGAATCAACAAAAAATATTAGTATTAGCCGAGTCATAGCCAGTGAATGTTGAGTTGCATTGAGAAGTTGAGTTGCAGAATGAATAAAATGCACATTCTAACTCTAAAAAATATTACACATGAAAGAGATAATGAAGTACTAGACGGAGAAGAGAAAAATGACTCTGAATTTGAAGGATCAAACATGGAAGGACAGAACAAAGACTAGCCAAGTATGTGAGCAGACATCACTTTGTAGATCAAATCATCAGTGACAAGGATGCCAGACCAATGAAAAGAAATAGATCAAGGAATGAATCATGTCTACTGAGCAAGGTTAAGCCTAAGATAGTAAAATATGCACTACAAGATGATGACTAACATAAAGCTATGGAAGAGGAGATAGATCAGATTGAGAAGAAAAAAACCTGGACCCTAGTTCCTAGACCAACTGATAAGAATGTAATTGGTACCAAATGGGTGTTCAGAAATAAACTTGATGAGAATGGTAAGATAACAATAAACAAGGCTAGATTAGATTGGAAATGTTATGCACAAGAAGAAGGACTAGATTATGGGGAAACATTTTCCCCTATAGCAAGAATGGAAGGAGTAAGAACATTACTTGCATATGTTGCCTACAAAGGATTCAAAGTCTACCAATTGGATGTGAAGTCTTCATGTTGCATGTGATGCCTACAGACTACTCAAGACCACATTAGAGCATATATTAAGCATCTCTTTTATAAATCACCAAATGAGACATATGGAGGGTATCGCGGAAGTATAGCTATGTTTGATTATTGTGCATGATCATATTAGACAACAAGATATTACACTATAAGATACATACCATATCAAGAAACAAGGAGAATAATTAAGGTTTCAAATGGGCTCATTTTGGCTGGGTTATACAGGGTTTTAATCAAAAAACCCTATTATGTGTTAAGAAAGATATGGGAAAAACATTTAATAATTTAAAGGGCAATATTGATGAAAAGACAATGGTGTGTAAAAAATATATTTATTTCCTTATTCATCAAATCAATCTAATGCATGGAATAGATTATAGAAGATATGATAAAAATAAATTTATCATTAACCATTACACACTTGTAATAATGTCTATTGTGGAGGAAAAATTGATTGAGAAGGAAAAGTGTAATTGGAGTTCAAACAAAAAGTAAATAAAGAAAGATGTGGCACAATCAAACAAGGCATTGACCACACTATTATACCTTTTATTGGATTCATTTCTAAGATAATGTTGGAGGTAAGTTATACATTTTCTTCATATATTATTATTATAGAATATTCTTAATATGGAATATTATTATTATTTATTGTTATTGTGAATATTGAATCTTCTTATATCTATTATTAATTCTTATAATTGAATGGTTATAAGGGAGTGGGATTGATTCTCCAAGTTTATACATAATAATCAAATAATTATTGAATTAGATATTTAAAATTAAATAATGATTGAATATAATTAAGTTTTCAAAATTCTAATATTGAATTCTAAGTGAGATTAGTTTTCAATCATTATCACAAATAATATTGTTAAGTAAAATCAATAAGGTCATCATCTTCCAAGATAAGGCCAATGGTGGAATGGGCTCGGTGACACCATTCACAAGTACTAGTTAAGGCCTACGGTGAGATGAGCATTGGGCTACATCATCTAAGGGTACTAGATAAGGCCTACGATGGAGTGAATACCTCGGGGTACATTATACAAAGGCACTATCTTGGAGATGATGATCAGAGAGAGATAACAATAATAAGGGAGAATGGTGAGGCCCATGATTAGGTAACAAGGCACCCTATTATAGTTTCTCCTCTCATACTTAGGAAATGATGAATTAATATTATAATGAACTATACTTTTGATTGACAAGTCACTGTAAGATCAATTTTCTATAAATTGAGACTATAAATACCTTGTCAGGGGATTGATATAAGGAAATCCTAAAAGGGAAAATTTATATATAAATGTGTACTAATGATTTTTTTTGTGGTTGCAGGTTAACAATCAAGCAATTTCATAATGTGTGTATTGTGTGTTTACATCATGTATACTTCGTGTCTTCTTTTGTTTGCATCGTATCTTCATTTGTCTACATTGTGTCTACTTTTTGTTCTCATTCATTAAAGATGTATATGTCATAAATCTTCTATACCTTTTGTATGCAAGTATGCTTTGTTTCTATAAAGGAGCTTATGTATGAATGATTTTTCTTGAGGACAAGAAAATTCAAGAGGGGAGGATTGTGATATCCCCAATTTTGACATATAATTTAAATAAGTATTATATATAAAGTAATATTAATAATAATATTTTATAAGTAATATTATATTATAATTATATAAATATCATATTATACATATCACATTGTAATAGCAATGTGAAAGTACGAAATGATAATCTAATATAATTATTAAAAAAATTTGATACTATGATGATTAAGATATATTTTAATATAGAAACACTATATTTATAAGTATTATAACAATATATGTAGTTGATATATTATTAAAATAATATATGTTATAATTTAAATAAGTATTATTAATTAATATAACTAAGCTTATTAATGTAAACATATAATTAATTATATTATTAGTAATATAATTATTATTATGAAAGGACGTGACTCTTTGAAATACATACATACATACATACATACAGATATATATATATATATATATCAAATATCAAACAATGAAAAAAATATTACATAAATATTATAAAACTCATTAATAAAAAGGTAAATAAATAAATTTCCTAAGAGGGGACAGTACAAGGAACCCATAGGTTAACTTTGAGAGAACTTTAGAGGGTTCAAAATTGACTCTAGAGAGTTGTTGAGGCCAAAGTTAACTAGCCATATGGGTGTACTATGAGTTGGGGGTTAAATAATGACAAGTAGGTGTATAAATCACATTTATGACCCTCCAAAAGTACCACTATTCAAAGTGGGGAAAATGGAAGAGGTCATGTCCATTTTCTGTTTTATCCAACCTTTTGTTCACTTCACATTTATGAGGGAGACACGTGTGTCAGTGAAAAGGACTTGAGGTTCTTTCCATTAGAAAAGGTTTATGGTTAATGTGTTGGAGACAATTTTAGATGGACTTGGTAAGACTTAGAGATTGTTCACCTACTCACTAGTTTTAGGAAAACTTTCTAGTTTAGAGAAGTTTTTGGAAAAAAGGCTTAGGAAGGAAATTAAAGCCCTTCTATAACCCTCGTTTTTCCATATTTCTTGGATTCAAGATTGGTTATCTTTGCCATGGAAGGAAATCTTGTTTAAGTTTCATGTTGTAGCATAGATTTTTAGTTGCATGTATTATATGCATTTCTCCTTGTATGGTGTTATTGTTATTGTAAGGGATGGGTATGGAGATTTTTGGTTCATTACTTTAAAAAAAAAAAAATTGGAGGGTATTTTTTCTCTTGGGTTTGAAAGACATTACTCACCCTTGGCATGAAAGAAGTGGCCTTATGGGTGAAGGGGTTGGTTGGGAAGCCCTTGTAGTGTAGAGTCTATTCTTGTGAAGAAGAGGGATATGGAATGGAGTATGGGCTCCATGTTGCCATTTTTGTATTTACACATTGGGAGTGATAAGGGGAGATTTATATATGGAAGAAGGGAGCGTATGTGATTATCGTTGAGCCTTATGAAGGAAATATCATCGAAAGAATAGTATGTGATTATCTTTGATCCTTATGAAGGTAGTATGAAATCAAGAAGAGAATGTGAGTAAGTTAAAATCCTTGTGAAGGAAAGTATTTTTTCATTATTTTTATGGCTTCTCCTCTTGGGTTCATCCGCATTCATCTAATTAATGGGTTCTTAATAACCTATTTGTGAAAGTTTGGGAAGGGTGTTTCATGTGTATTATTTTTGTTGTTATTGCATCTTAAGAATCGACTCAATGTAGCCCATTTGGCCTTGGTTCTCCTAGCTTGGGGGTGGTCTCGTAGAGTGCTAGGTTGGGAGGTGAGCTTGCTATGGTTATCTTTGTGTTTTTGAGATTTGATTATTATATCTCTTGTTAGAAAGAAATAGAAATAATGTTTTGATGTGTTCAAGTTTTAGATGAAAAGAAAGGAAAGTAGTTACAGATTTCTTCATGTTATATCAAAAAGAGAAGAAGAATAGTTTGTATTGTTTAATAAATGTTTTGAAAAATAATGTGAAGTTTTTTATTTTATGTTTTTAAAAGGAGAATGATGGATCCTTGCAAAAGTTGTAGGTTTTCCTTTTCTTATTGTCAGAAAATAAGATTAGAGAAGAAATGAAGACTATAATTAAGTGGGGTAGTTATTTTGTTGTTGTAAAGAAAATAATTTTAGAAATTTGTAATTTTTCACTCAAAGTAGAATATGGACAATTACTGGATTTTTATTATGTAGTTAAAGGAAGGAAGACTATGCTATTATGCTTATAAGTCAAATGCATAATCTGGTGTTATTCAAAGATACACACCCGCACGCGCGTGCACCCACACACACACACAAACACACACACATCTATATGTCTTCTAGTAACAGATTAAGAATTTATTCTTTTTAAATAGAGAGATGTGTTCATTTAAAATGGTATCCAAATTAATTGGTCATTGTTTATAGAGAAATTATAAGTACTAAAATAACTAATCACAAATTTAGAATGGAAGAAACAAAGATAAATAGTAAGTAAAATTCTTCATGCAACATTTGTGTTCATAGAAAGTTAACACAACTAGTTAACTAACTCGACACCTATAGCTAGAGTCAAAATCACTCAAAATAATCTTGAATTGTTAAATCTATATTGGATTAATGATTGAGTCACTTTCTATAAATCTTACTTATTTTAAATAGAAAATATGATATGTGTAGATGGCTTTTACCTACCTTTAGAAAACTTGTAAGAATCAAATTTAAATAAAGTTGTATGAGGCTAAGATAGTTTTAAAAATTATATATCCTTGAGAAAATCTTGTTATTTGTACCCAACCATGCAAGAGTCAAGTTTTGAGAAGAATATGAAATAAGTAAAAGGATTGGGAAGAAATTTGACTTGTGTATAATTACTCTTCCAACTTGCCCCTTGAAATGATAGGGAGTGACTCAAATAAATTTATGTAGTTTAAATAAAAGAAGGTTTTGACAAGTAACTCCTGGGAGAAATATTTGTAGCCCAAAAGAACATACCTCATGCTAGAAAGGTCAAAAGTTATTTTATTTAAAAGTCCAGCCTTAAGAAATGTGCTTTGTTCATAATTGTTAACCCACATGGCTATCAAGACTACGTAGATGGGATAACATGCAGGGTTCACTATTTCACAATCGACTAACATGCAGTTATGCACAATAGTGAAATGGTTAACATTAAGGTTCACCATTTCACAAAGGGATGAAAGTGGACCATGAAAAATAGAAAAAAACACATAACATGAAAGATAACCACCATAAATATTGCATTAATCCACTGTGGAAGATTTAGGTCATTGAAAACATTTCATATTAGTTATCCTTTGAATAAAGTGTTAAACTAAATCAATTTACATTAGATCATTATGCAAATTAATTATATTTCATAGTACCCCCTATATTATTACAAAGTGTACTTTTAAGCTCATTTGATTAATAACTTTAATTTAATTTCCCTTTTTAGAGATTCTTATCGTATTATGTATCAGTTGGCAATGTAGTTTAAGTGGATTAAAAGAAGTGAACCTTAGAATATTATATTTAACTTTATTAAATTATAATTAATCCTTAACATTGATTAAAGTGTGATTAATTAACTTAATGCATAATAAATACAGTCTTTAAATAATAAGAGGATAAATCCAAGTTTAAAGAGCATGAGTTAATTGTTTAAAAAGGGGATTAATTGATTTAAAAAAATTGTTGGTGTGTTTTTGCCCTTAGTTTTGGGCATGACAATTAATGTGATGGATCAAGAAAATAAGTACAACTACATGTCTCCAATATATGGTATAGGTACTTGTACATCAATTGATACTAAAGGCATATAATATAGTACATGTCCATGAGTATAATGGTCATTTCACCTATAGGGTGATAAAATGATCTTATGTATGCACAATGTATTGTTGTTTTAGTATCAAGAAAAAAAATTGATAGAAGTAAATCTATATAGATTGTTCGACTCACGAAAGGCCACCATGGTGAAAATGTGCATGCTCCACTACTATAATATTGCTTATTTACCTATTTAGGAGTATAAAAATATGGTAGGTAGAATTCTTTTGATCCTCTACATATACTTGCATAAATCAACCAAGACACTAAAATCCTCTATTCTACTCTTTCTAATTGTACTTCATAACATTTCTATCCTATTCTTTTTATTTTTAACCTAAGGAGACATGTAAACATAATATTCTTGCACAAGATGAAGACACCAATAAAAATTCCTCATCTAAGATGACTGCATAGCTTTAGTATAGATGATAATATATCATATGTGTGCAAAACTCTAAAATTTCCTACTAACGATAAATGTATTAAATCAAAATGAAAATGTATTTCTTAACTTGTCTAGTCTAGTGTCTTGTCATGTCCCCTAATTAGGGTAATATAAGTAAATGATTATGAATAAATAAATATATTATTTCTTAATGTTATAATATATTAAAAGAAATATTGATATGTTATTAATGGTATAATAAATTATTAAAGAATAAATAATAACATGTTACTAAGGTAATAAGGTAATATTAAAGGTCAAATCATTATTAATAAATAAAATAATAATAATAATAATGTTATTATCATACAATATGATATTACATTATAATTATAATGTGATAATAGTATTCAAATATAATAAATAAAATATTGATAATATTAGTAAGGTAATCAAGATTCATGGATATCAATTGTACACATAACAATAACAATAATTGATAAGTAGGAGATAATTTCCACAGCTAGTCAAATTGTGATATTGCTATCAGGATTTAACTATGTGATTTTTGAGTCAAACTCATTGACCCATGTTTCATGAGTAGTGATTCAACATGAATCCATCTCTCATGAGAATAAATGGAACACTTATCACTCATTGGATCTAGGTGATGCTCATAAGGGTGAAGCACTAGGACTTCCCAGGAGGTCACCCATCCCAGTACTACTCCAGCCTGAGCGTGCTTAACTACTCCAGCAAATAGGGTTGCAAGTTTTGGGTTTAACCATGGAGGAAACTCTATAGTTAAGCCCGCTGAGGCTGGAGTAGTACTGGGATGGGTGACCTCTCGGGAAGTCCTAGCGCTTCAACCCTGTGAGCATCACCTAGATCCAATGAGTGATAAATGTTCCATTTATTCTCATGAGAGATGGATTCATGTTGAATCACTACTTATGAAACATGGGTCAATGAGTTTGACTCAAAAATTACACAGTTAAATCCTGATAGCAATATCACAATAACAATAATGTTATTAATAAATTATGTACACTATCATTAAATAAATATTGGATATATAAATATTAATAGTAGTGCATCAAGCATTATTATATAATATTGATATATAATTATTATGACAGTATACAAATATATAAATAAATGATTAATGATATTATATAAGAAATGATAATATAGATTAATTCTATAATAAAAAATAACAATAGTTTTAACTATTAATGAATCATAATGTAATTAAAGCGGATTCATAAGGTTACACCCCTTCACACATGATAAGTATATAAGGGATTTCAAATTCATTCTTTAGGATATCAAGAAAAATATTTTAAAAGACATTATTCTCTTTAGATCAGTAATTTCAAAGAACAATATCATGAATTGTACTGAATACATCTACATTTGTACATCTGCTTTCTTCCTATTCAAAAAGTAATTCAAGATAATCATAGATCAATATTTCAGGTATACAGACATATGTAAGGATTAGAGTTATATTAGAACTCAAGCTTGCATGCATAAGGATCAAATTTATATCAGAACTCTCACTTACTATTTCAAAGAAAGGAAAACACTTTTTTTTCAGAAACCTTGATCTCTTATTTGCAACCTTTAATGGATCTGTCTGTAGAACATCATTCTTGTTGGAATAAAACCATTGCATAATTTGAAAGTGATGATTAGAGAGCACTATTGTTTCAAGAGAAAATTGAAAAGATCACAAACATCATCTTAGTTATTGTTGCAAGAACATATCTAAAGATCAAAGACAAAAACATATTCCTATAAGTGATATCTAATGGATGGGCAGAGGACAAAAAATAACAAAGACATAGAACAACATGATGTGCTACTGTACAATAAACTATATTATCTTTCATTCCACCATAATCTCAAATGAGTACATAGTGCTTTTTATAAGAAAACATACAATATTCTAGAGAAATCTACCATTAGCCAATAAGACAAAACATCTACAAACTTTTGGAAAAATATTACAACCGACTTAACCTTTGGAACAAATCCTAAACCTAAACCTAATAATCTAGAAGTATAGTTTAAAATGAGAGATCTAAAACTCTCGATGAGAAGACAACAATAAATAAAGTAGTTGGAGTAGGTAAAGGCAAGGAAGATTAAAAGTATAGCTGGAAGCCTACGTCACCAACACTCCCCCTTAATCTTCACTGCCATGTATTTCTATAATACCAATACTTTCTTGAAGATGTTCAAAGATATTCTATTCAAGAGGCTTTGTGAAAATGTCTACTAGTTGTTCTTTGGACCTGTAAAACTTAAGACATATGTCACCATTGTTCACCAATTCACGAATATAATGATATCTTATATCTATATGTTTACTATGTTGATGAAAGACATGATTTTTTGATAAAGCAATTGAAAAATTATTATCACAATATATTCTTGTAGGTTCCTCTTGTGGATGCTTCAAATCTGCAAGTACTCTTCTCATCCACATTGCTTGACAAGCTATTGATGTTGCTGCAACATATTTTGCTTCATCTAATGATAATGTCACAATTGGTTGCTTCTTTGATGCCCAAGAAATAGCTACTAATCCTAGGTGAAAGATATGTCCTGAAGTGCTTCTTTTATCATCAAAGCTACTTGCCCAATCACTATCTGTATAGCCAATTAGCTTGTAATGATCTGATTGTACATATAAGATCCCAAAGTTCTTTGTTCCAGCTATATATCTCAAAATCCTCTTTCTAGCTTTCCAATGAGTTTCTTTTGGTTTGTCCATGAATCTAGAAATGGGAAAAACTCCATGCATTATATCTGGTCTTGTAGATGTCAAATATAAAAGGCTGCCAACTAATCTTTTGAATAAAGTTGTGTCTACATTAGGACTTTAAGTTTTATACCCAATGCAACTGGTGTAGGGGCTGAATTCACATTTTTCATTTTAAATATTTTCAACAAATCAGTAGTATACTTACTTTGACAAATGAAAATGCCTTGATCATTTTGATTTACTTGTATCCCAAGAAAATATCCCATGAGTCCTAAGTCAGTCATATCAAATTCATTTTTCATGGTTGGCTTGAAATTTTTAATTGACATATTACCGGTGAATATCAAATCATCTACATATAAGAAAACTATCAATATTTCTCCTTCATTGTTCACTTTGACGTACAAAGTTGGTTCATAGCCACACTTACTAAAACCATCATTCACAAAATAAGAGTTTATTCTACTATACCAAGCTCTAGGAGCTTGCTTCAAGCCATATAGTGCTTTCTTCAGCTTGTATACCTTATGTTCTTCTCCCAAAATTTCATATCCTAGTGGTTGTTTTATATACACTTCTTCTTCTAAAATTCTATTGAAGAATGTTGATTTCATATCCATTTGATAAACCTTCCAATTATTTTGGGCTGCAATGGATAAAATCATTCTAATAGTGTCTAATCTTGCCATAGGTGCAAATGTCTCATTGTAGTCTCTACCTAGTTGTTGTGTGAAGCCTTTTGCTACTAGTCTTGCCTTGTGTTTCTCTACTTTTCCATTAGCATTATATTTTTTTTGGTATATCCACTTAACTCCAATCACATCCTTTCCTTTAAGAAGATCTAGTAAGTCCCAAGTATCATTCTTTTCTATTGACTGAATTTCTTTATCCATGGCTGAAATCCATTTGTCATCTTTAATAGCTTCTTCAAAATAAATTGGATCAGCATGTGCTAAGAGTGCAAAATTAATGCATAAATCATCATTTTCAGCCTCTTGTAATTCATCATATATGTCTCTAAGACTTCATGTCTTCCTTGAAGTATTATTAGACGTTGATCTTAATTATGCAAGTGTTGGATTAGATGATTCACTATTGTTAGTGCTTGCTGGAGGTAATGTTTTGAGTGGTAGGTACCCTTGTAGGTGTTTTAGGAACATTTGTTTGTGTTGTAGAATGCACATCTTGAGTTTCATTTTCTTCATTTTCTTGTGGAAGACTAGCTGCAATTGTAGTTGACTTATCCAAGCTACCATCCCATGCTTCTTCTACAAACTCAATATCACAACTTATTATTAACTTCTTTGTGATAGGATTGTATAGCCTATATGCCTTGGATTGTTCACTATATCCCACAAATATGCACTTCTCTCCTCTATCATCCAATTTTTTTCTTACTTCTTGAGGTACTGATGAGTATGTCACACAACCAAATATTCTCAAATATGGTATATTGTGCTTCCTTTTGCTCCAAGCTTCTTCTGGTGTTTTATTTATTACTACTTTCATCGGACATCTATTTAGTATGTATGCTGAACATGCAACCACTTCAGCCCAATACTCATTTGGCAAATATTTCTCCTTTAACATACTCCTTGTCATCTCCATAATTGTTCTATTTTTTCTTTCTGCTACTCCATTTTGTTGTGGAGTGTACCTTGTTGTAAATTGTTTCCATATGCCATTTTCTTTGCAAAAATTCAGAAAATCATTTGATATGTACTCTCCACCTTGATCAATTCTTAATGTTTTAATAGAGTATCCACTTTATTTCTCAACTTTTGCCTTAAATTCTTTAAAGAAAACAAACACATCTGATTTATACTTCACAAAATAAACCCAAACTTTTCTGCTGAAGTCATCAATAAATGTCAAGAAATAAAGTTTTCCGCTTAAGAATTGTGTTTGCATTGGCCCACAAAGATCTGAATGGACTATCTCAAGTGGACGTTTTGCTCTATAAAACTTCCCAACTGAATTTTTTTTCTCTATATTGCTTTGCCAAAATACAACTCTCACATGTTGTCTTAAGTGTCTCTATTGATGGCAACCCATAGATCATTCATTTCTTATATAAGAGTTGTAACCCTTTAAAGTTTAAATGACCAAACCTTAAATGCCATAGCCAAGATTCATTTTTGTGTAAAGCTTTGGATGCAGATTAAACTACTTTTTGCAATTCATTTGGCTCTAAGAATAATTTACTTTGGATTTTAAGTGGGAACATTCTATTTTGTGTCATTTCAACTTTTGCTATCAGCCTATTGCTTGATCTTTTATCTAGAATCACACATTGACCATTTTCAAAATGTATTCTATATCTCTTTTGTACTAGTTGTCCAATGCTTATGAGATTGTGTTGCAATCTAGGAACATAATATACATCAGGAATTTCCTTTTCTTGACCTTTCTTAGTTCTTATGCTAATTGAGCCTTTTCCCATGACTAAGATTTGATGATCATTCCCTAACTTAACCTCTGATTTTACTAATTCATCTATCATTAAAAATATCTCCTTAGACCCACTCATATGGTTACTACAACCACTATCTAAGAGCCATACTTCTTTAGAACTCTCTTCTGCAACATTGCATGTTATCAAGATGGTGTTTTGCTCACTAGTGTTGGGTTGACTCTCATTTGTAAAATGTGCCTTTTTCCTATTCATGTCATATTATCTTTTTCTACACTCAGATGCAAAATGCCCATATTTATTACAATAATGACATTGGATGTTAGATTTTTCATACCTTTCTCGATGATGGTTGCTCACCCTTCCTCTTGTTGATGTGAAATTGGTTTGTGTGCTTGATGTTGGCCTTCTACTCTCAAACTGCGGATTTTCTCTTCCTCCTCTTGGTATAAAATGTTCTCTGCCTCTGCTGCAATTTGATCTTCCTCTTGTTCTTCCAAATGAAAGTTGAGTCTTGAAAGCATTCTCCAATGATGAAGTTCCTAAACGATTCAACCTTTGTTCATGTGATAAGAGAGAACCCATTAACTCATCTATTGATAGCAAGGAGAGATCCTTAGATTCTTCAATGGCCACAACTCTTGAATCAAACTTATTCAGTAGACTTCTAAGTATTTTCTCTACAACTTGTTGATCCCAAAGGGTTTCTCCAAATGATCTAATCTAATTTACTATCCCCATTGTTTGAGTGAAGAAGGAGTCTATTGAATCTGAATCTTTCATTCATAAATTTTCAAAATCTCTTCTAAGATTTTGTAACTTTGAAGTTTTTACCTTTCTTTTGCCCTGGTATGTTGATTGCAAGTTGTCCCATGCTTGCTTTGAGCTTGTGGCAACAACTAGCTTTGGAAATATTGCTTCCTCCACTGCTTGTTGAATAAAGAACAGTGCCTTAGCATCCTTTTTCCTATTTTCCTTTAATAAATCTTTTTCAACTTGTGAAAAAGCTTGATATGCATGCTAGTTTGTTGGTTCAGGGAACCCACTTTCAACTAAATCCCAAACATCCTGAGAACAAAAAAGTGTTTTCATTTTGATGCTCCAATAATAATAATTTTTGCCATTAAAAGTTGAAATTTTTGGCTGTGAAATACTTCCACTGGTTCCTACCATGATTTAACAGTAAAAATTTTTGACTTGTAACAACTACAAACCCTTTCTCTTCCTTCCTCACACAACAACTACAATCTCTTCCTTAGATCTTTTTGCTCTTATTTTCCCTTCACCCATAATGACATCTTCCCATAAAAATAATGTAGTGCCTGCCCCTAGTTCACAATTTTGCTAACATTGTCAAAAATTTTTAGAGTTTGTTTCATGTGGATGGTTAGCAACATTGTGTTGAGACTATCAGATATTGTGCTATGAATTCAGTTTATTATGTGATGAGATCACTTAGACTTTATATTTCATGTATGCATGATGATCATTACATTGCTTTCAGTTATTAATGATGATTAGTAAGATGATTTATTATCATATGTGTTTTCTTATGGATACTTACCCCATACTTGCATGTGTATGGTGTGCATTTTTGCTTTGAGTGTTTGCTTTTGTATGGCGTGTCTGATACGGTTAAGGAAGGGAGTCATAGTCACCTGCTAGTCGGGATCTACACGATGCACCACTTCCTGCCATTGCATGTTTAGTTTAGTATATATTGTGTTTGTACATGCATGGTTTTTATGCAGGTTGCAGGTACCGAGTATCGACTTCCCTGAATTGCCAGGATGAGTGTACCCTATCACATTATCTCAATGATAAGAGAAGGGAGATAAATTTTCAAGTCCAAATCCCAACCCTTTTAAGCCATTTGTCCTAATTGGAAAATTAGGACAACTATCTGAGTTGAGTACCCTCTGAATGCATTGGATAACGTAATTCGTGATATAAACCCTTGGTTTGATTTTGTATGTATTTTAGCCATGATGGTTTTCATATTTTTACCTTGCGAGTCTTTGATGTATTTTCTATTAATTAAGCCTAATTAAAAGATTTAATTAATGGTTTAATTTAATGGAAAATTAATATGGTATTTTAATATTTATTTTATTTAATTAATTGAGAAATTAATTAAATCAAATAATTAAATTTGAAAATAAAAAGTTAAAAGTTTAAATTTGGAATGTGACAATATTTATTTTAATAATAATATATATTTAGTGTTCATTTTTAAATAAATGACTAAATAATATTATTATTAAAGCTAATAAATATTTTAGCAATTAAGTTTTGGAAAATGAAATTTAAAAAGTGGAAAATATATTTAAAATTATTAAAAGATTCTAGATTCATGTGATTAAAATATAAATATATTAAGATTGAAAAGTGGAATTATTAAAGTAAGTGCATGAGATTTAATAAATAAATAAATTAAATTGGAAAGAGTAAAAGTAAATATTAAATTAATTAATGTGCATTATTTTAATATTTGCTCACATAGGAGTTGGCAAATTCTCGGGAGTTGTCATGTAGACAACACAGGGGTTTGTACTCTAAGAATGCACTAGTTGTCTACACTTAGGAGTTAGCATTTTATTTGAGCACAATGTGTCTACAACTTTAAGACTCATCTAGAAGGTTGGAGAAGACCCATGCTTGGTTGTCATGCTTATCTTCTAGTTGTTTCTAGAGACACTTTAGATGCATCTTAGAGGCCTTTAAATAGAGGCTCTCCTAGTGTGTTTTGGCAAGCTGAATGGAAGCTACAAGCTACAAGCTTAATGGAAACTACAAGCTTCAAGCTAAAATGGAAGCTTCAAAGCTTACATGCATTGGAGAAGATTCATATGCTCATATATTTTCTACTTGCTTCTATGCTCCTTCTAGCACTTCTAGTCACTTGGAGATTTTCGGTTGGCTTGGATCTTGGAGGAATTGCGAATGATGGAGAAGGAAGGGATTTTCTATGGACTTCTGAAGCATGGCTGATTAGCATCGGTGTCCAGGTGCACTCGTGATATTCGCACATTCTCTTTGCACTATTTCTCTTCTTGTCTTCATCATGTCTGTTATATGTGTCCAAATACTCCTTGTGATTGAATCTATAATTAAATTAGAATCTAGATATTTTATTGGTTGAGAAGAAAACAATGGAAAAACCCTAGATCCAATTAAGGAGAAATTAAATCGGAATCGGGTTTGGGTTCGAATTAGAATCAAATTTGAGAAATGATGATTTTAGAATTTATAATTAAACCTATTAGATGAATTATTGGATAAATTCAGAGAACAAATATTCTTAAGTTTGGAAGTCCTTTAAAATTGTGCATATGTTCTATACATATTTATTTATCTTTTCAAATTGAAAACACACACACACACACACACACACACACACACACACACACACACACATACATTTTTATATATACACACATATATATGTTAATACTATAGCATAAAACTTTGCATGTATATATATATATATATATATATATATATATATATATATATATATATTGACAAATCAAATACTTAAATCGCAATCGAAACTTTATTGTAAATCGAATCACAAGAAAGTGTATTTGAAAAAATGTTCTGCATTTTTAACATAATATACATATATGATATTTTGGGAGGGCAGGGGTTTTAACCTTCCCCACCCCCCTTTATTTATATGAGCGACAACAGTACTGGTGCAGTCGTACCTGCGACTACGGTTGTATGGCCGACTACGATCACGACCTGTACGCATGGCTTCCCTTAAAAGGGGGTGTCATTATTGTATGTTTTTTTAAAATTTTGATGATATTTTCGTTAGTAGCAATGACAGTCATAGAGTACGACACTATAGGTACCAATTTATTAAGTATTATATATTAATAGTATATAATAGTAATTATTAAATAAATTGATAATAATTATTATTATATATTATTATATAATATGTTGATTAGATTTTTAGAAATTAATAAATAATATGGTTTTAAATTAATTAGAATTAGTCTAATTAAGATTAATAAGAAGTTTTAAAATGAAATAATGGAGATATAGAATTCAGAGAATGGTTGTCTCTCGGTATTTATTTAATGTATATTAAATACTATTTAGTATATATTAAATAATTTAGAGTTGTTTAATGAAGATGATAATATTAAGAATTTGGAGATTATTCATGTTAAAATCTACAATAAATTTTACTGGTTTGTGATAGGAATCTTTTCAAACAACGTTTATATAGACAAAATATTATTAGATCAGTTAGAAAATGGAGTCTAATGGTTGACATTTAATTGATGATAATTTATATTATGTTGATTTAATTTAGAGACTCTAAATGATATTGGAATAAGATTGAATTATTAGGTTATTATTAATACGTTATGTATTATTAGATAATTTATCAATACACCTTAATGGTGATAAGAGTCAGTAAAGTATTAACTAATGAAGTTTATGGAGGGATTCTCTAGATCGATTATTTATAGTTTTTTTGAGTTTATTATTTATTAATGTCTATTGGGTCTAACAAACTATTAATAAATAATGGTGTAAATAGTTATCAATAAATTCGGTTAGAGTTATTCTAGTGGAAATTATTTAATGATTAAAGTTTGTAAAGATATTAGTTTTTGCTTTGAAGTATAATTGATTTTTAATCAATTAATATTTATTGAGTTGTCAATATAATTATGCGATTGAGATTTATCTTGAAATGACTATAATTAATACGAATTAATTAAAGAAACATTAGTATTCATAAAGAATGATGAATGTGATCTATTAATAAGATTCCCAATATAGCTTGTTATTAAATATTAACTAGTCATTATTATTGATCTATGAATATGAATATTTGTGTATGACTTTTAACGTACAGATTGTAGTTAGTTATTAGTCAACTAATATTCATTAGGTTGATGGTTTGGTTGTGAAATTATTAATTAAATCAATTAACTAGAGTTAATTGGATTTAATTAATAATTAAGTTATGTAATGGAGATTTAATTGGTATAATTCTTTTAATGAGATTGTAGAAATACTGATATCAAAGTTGATAGGTCTTATTCCAATGACTTGAATAACGACTTTAGATATTTTAATGGTGAAGACTTAGTAATATATAATTGAGAATTATTAGAATGATAAAAGGTCAAGGATTGTGAACTGATGTTAATTGATCATTCTAATAAAGTTATGATCGCTTATTCGAAGATTGATAATTGGCTTTCTTATATTATAATGAATAATGATCCTTGATTATCTCAAAAAGTTGAAGTAAAATTAAAGAAGAGTTAATCAATTGAATATGGATCTTAGTTAAATAAAGAGAACAAGCTAATTAAAGGTCAATGATGATAAGTTTAGTGAATATTTATCCTTAAGTTATTCTTAGAATGTAATTCTTAATAATGGAAGGATAATGCTATCGGGGAACAATTGGGTTGACTTGTAGGTCAAATGATAAAACTTAAGACACTTGAAAGTATACTTGCAAATAGAAAACTGGAAACCCCTACACATTATTCAACTATGTGAATTTAGTAAACTAAAACATGTGTTTGCATCGTGTTTTCTCTATGCTTCTTGTTTTGGGTTTTGGGTTGACTAGTGTTGACTAGTCCTAGGTTATTATCAGAGGCTCGAGGGTTATGAGATATGATAGAATGTTGATCTTATTTGGTCTCGATCTTTATAAGCCCAACCATGGTAATGTGATTGTATGCTCTATGAAATGTTTGTATTTACTGATTGTTATTGTTCACCAGTCTTCATGTGTGATGAGATGTATGTGTATGAGACACTTGAGCTAATCATTTTTGAGTCATCGATTAGTTATCCTTTTTATATTTCTAGTCACCATGATGGGACTGAATGTGGATTTATTTCTTGATGATGTCATGTTGTGACATGTTTGACTCAACCATTTTGGAGTCTTTGATCAGTATGATTTTGAGATATATTTTGGTTATTGAGAACCAATGGATACTTATGATTATTAGTGATGCCTTCAGTTGCCAATAGAGAACTATTGTGGTCATGATTTTCTATGGATGCTTTTTCAGATGCTCATGGAGATTTCATGATTCTTATCTTGGTGATTTGATGATTCTTATTGTTGATATTTGATGATTCTTTTTTATGGATTATCTTTTGGATTTTCTTTAAAGTCGCTTGTACATGACTGTGGTGATTAATGATTCCATGAGCTTAGGGTAGGTAATCTACTTGTAGTGTCAGGAAGTGGCTTGCAATGAGGGTCGGGGCCCTAAGTGGCTGCCAGGGTAACTCATTGTAAGTTTGGTTAATAAGTGATAACATTTACACACTAAATGGGGATTAAATGAACCTAAAAAGATAAGAGTTTTGGTTCTCGCCCATGCCTTGAGTGCTTGTATAGACTAGGATGGGAGTAGAGAGAATGCATGGTTGCGACCTTGCATTTCATAGTATGCCTCATCAATATGAGAAGATACTGGTGGCCACATGAGATTAGTATAGAACCATGGAGTTTAGCTAATTTTCAGGGTAACTTATACATGATAAATGCGATGACACTTTCATACTTGCAGAGTAGGTTTCCTACATGTCATTGTTGTGCCTCTGGGAATTAGATGTCCGTTTTGTGTGATGGAACCTTTGAGTTAGTATACTTTTAGGATTCTTGGACTTAGAGATTTATGCTATGTGTTTTGGATAGCCTATTTGGGACTCGAGATAATCTCCTCAGCACGGTGGGAGTGGACCACTTAGGTTCTACATGGTCGGGTGGTAGTGTATTTCCACTCTTATCATTTGAGATCCATTTGAGACACTGTGGCTAGAGTATTCTTGGTTGGTATTTATCTTCATTATGTTCTTGGAACATTATGATAGATGATGTACCCTATGATGGATGTATTTACTAGTATGTTTCTTACATTGATGATTTGTATATGTTAGATGATGTTATCTTATGCTTTACTTTGCATGTTAGTAGGAAGATTTAGGAGTGACATTCCTACTATGTTAATACTGATGATCTCTTTAGTGCTTTGGAATGTTACACACGGAAGGACGGCTAGGATCCATGATGGTCTAATGATGCTATTAATGGTTGACAAGAACCGTGCACTTAGTTATTTATGTTTGTAATATATGGTTATCGTTTATGATGGATGTTTATATCTTTTGTGATGATGTAACATGTATGATATGTGGTTTCATTTATGTTATTGCATCATGGATTAATATTGGATGATGATGTACTTTATTTGCATGGATTCTTATTTCTTTTAAGCCTTTTTTTTTTTACCCTGTGACATGTACAGTGGATGATTGAGCAATCTAAAATGTAATTACTGTAGACACCTAAAAAACCTTTAGAAAATAAAGTATTTTTATTTTCTAAAAAATTCCTGATGAGATCATCATTTATTAATTAATTAATTATTTAATTAATTTATTTATTTTTATGCCATTAAATCCCTTTATCTTAATTAAAAATATTTAATTAAGAAATCCCTCCCAAAAATGTTTAAATCTTATTTAAACATTATTTCCTTATTTATTAATTATTTAATTAATAAATTGACCAAAAATCCCAAAATAAATAATTTATTTATTTTTTTCCCAAAAGTTGGCCAATTTCCTTAAGACCAATAACCTCTTCCAAAATCTTCTAATCCTTCTTTAATTTCGATTAAAGGCTAATCTCATCATTTCCTACCCCTAATCCCAACTCAAAATATTTAATCAAGATTAAATATTAATCCTCATGTTTATTAAAAATGTTTTAATAAATATCTCCTCAACCGAAACCCTTGAAATAAATAAAACTTTATTTATTTCATAAAATCATATCCTAGGAAGTTCTAGACTCTTCTAGAAAGTCTTCATCCTCATCCAAAGCCTAGACTCTTCTATAAGATGTCTTTAACCCTAATCCTAATCCCCTCCTAACCTTGTCACATTCCCTAAACATGGGTTAAGACTTGCTAACTCAAGCCAAAGTTAACAAATATCTCCTCCTTCACCCACCCTCATTAATTGCAATCCACTTGCCATCCACTTGCCTAGTCCTAAGCCATCTCTAACCCTTCCTCTAATCATTTTTACAACCCTAAGCAAGCTTAAAACCTCCCTAAACCCTCAAATTCGAATTTCATGGTATCTCTCATGAATATTTTCAACCGCAAAATTTTATAAAGCCCACAAAGTCATAAATGTTCCTACAAAGCACTTATGAAGAGTCTTTATGAAAATTTTATCTCTTGAGCCTCCTTTGTTGACTCATCCTTGCCCTTTCTTCCATCCTCTCACCCTGTGACATGTGTCACTCCCTGATTGGTTGTAAGGAAGTACAATCCATGTTCTCTCCTCTCATGCAATCTAAGCCCTCCATAAGCTTTTCCCCATCCTTGCAACCTAGCCCTTGATCCCTCAAGCCCTTTGCCTATTTAAGGAATCCTCTCCCAAGCCATTTTAACACAATCCATGAAGTAAAGTTATAATGCTATTTTGAGAGCCAAATACATACTAAATCCATCTATCCACACCAAAAATCCACAATCATCCATTGAAGCCTTTGGAAGCATATTGAGCATACATCCCATTAATTTAGATAAAGCCACTCAACAAGAGAGCTTCTCATTGAGAGAGCCCATTAATGGCTCATATTTTCAATTGAGAGCTCATCTTAGTCTATCTTGAAGTTTATGAATTTTGTTTAGTTTGTAGAAGCTTTATTTAAATTTGGTTTCTATTAGCATACTAACATTGCTCATATACATTTTGGCACGTCCGGTGGGACCCCACATGGGTCATCTTCATTAGCTTTTTTAGTCAAGTTTTGTATGTCATTTGCTAATTTTGGCTTATTTTGTTTATTTTTGTGATTGGTAGGATTGTATAAATTGGTTTTGTAGGTCCACATGAGCATGAAAAAGACAAAGGAACTCATAATCTATCTGATAGTGTTTGCAGATTTTTCAAGCTTATAGGTGGACAAAGCACTTGGAATTCTTCTTCCTCTTCTTGTCTATATTCTTCTTATTCCATCTACTACTTCTTCTTATTCTTCTTGTGGAAGATCTTGGCCATTTTTTTTTAAAGAAGCAAAATCATACACACTTCTTTTTAGTGCTTAAAATGAACCCCTAAATCATACTTAAATTCATTAAAAACTAAAAATTTGCCCAAAAAAAAAAGCCTTTTAACAAGTGAAACTACACCAATTCAATCATTTGCATCCTTCCAATATCAAGGTTTTAGATGCATTCATGCAAAGTTAGGAACACTTCATTTTTGGAAATTTAAAAAGAACTTCAAGTTTCCAATTCAAAAGGTTCAAAATCAACACTAAGTGCACAATAAAATCTAAATCAAACTCAAAGCATCAATCAAGGATAAAATGAACCTCATTTGCAAATATTTTAAAGTTCTTTTAAATATCTCATAAAAACTAAGAGTCCTAAATGGTTGCCATAAATTGTCCTAAAAACTTTGTTATTTGTTCCAAACAAATGTCTTGTTGCAAAATCTTGAATGTTTCTTAGGTTTTTCATGCATCAAAACAACCTAGGAATATAATTTTTGGGCTTAAAATATGCAAACTAGAACACAAAATCTTGAATGAAGACCAAAGTCCAAAGAGTCATTTTCACTTTTGAGTCCAAAACAATCTTGAATGATCTAAGGTTAAAAAAAAGCACTTCAAAGTTCTTAAAATAACACACAAAATCTCAATCTTGAATGCTCAAAGGAAAAAACTTGAATGTTTAATCACTTGTCTTTGAATGCATGTTGCTAAAATCACTCTTGAATGCCATGGATTCAAATCAAATTTTCCTTGAATGCATAATTAAAACAAAAAATCCAATCTTGAATGTCATAGATAAAATAATCATCTTTTGGGGCATAAAAATAATCCACATTTTTGAAATCTTCTAAGTTGTAAAAACTAATAAAGATGCTTTGAGTAAGTTTGTATTTGGACTCGCCCTCTTCAATCACCCATCAATTTAACCATTGGTTGCAATCTCAATGCCATCTATGGGGATGGGTCTACCTAAGAGGGTGTTAAGTGCTCCACAAAGATCAAACTCCACTCACTTGGGTCTTTAGTGGTTTTTCTAAGTTAGAAAATTCCTTGAATGCGCATTAATCTCGCTCACACTTCATTTGGGCATAAAAATTGGGCAAATCTTTACATGGAGGGCCTTCGGGTGCGCGCTTGGCAATCGAGTTTCACACCTCTTTGTTTTGGGCTTAAAACAAACTCACACTCAATCTTGAATGCCTAACAATCAATGAACATTGCATGGTTTGGACGCATTTTCAATGACGCTCACATTTCTTATGTTGACGATCTCTCGACTTTTATTATGCTGACGATGCTGTCAAATTGGAATGAACATTGTATGCCATAATCACAAGTGTCTTCAATCATAGCTTACAAAATCTAAATCATCAATTGGAATAAACACGTGTCTTTTAAAGCCCAAGATCATGTATGTGGTCTTGTTTTACACTTTTTAGGAGGCCTGCTTGGGGATTTAATCACCCCTTGGGATGACCTCAACTCCAGCATTTTGGCAGAGTATAAAAATCGAGAGGTGAATCCAAAGACACCTCTCTTGAAATCAAGATTTTATCACTCAGACTAAGCCTAAAGGAACTTTATACCCTTGAGAAGTGAAAGAGGAGAAGTGGGTTACCTCTCCTCTCGGCTGTGTGACATCTTTTTGGTTTCATCTATGGATTTGGGTCTCACATACCTTGCATATATCGAGGACTCCCTAGCTAAACCAAATTTCATCCTTGTAGAAAGCTTCCTAGGATGTTGGTGTATTTGACGTGCTTGCTCCAAAATTTTGACTGCTTGTTTGTTCATAGCTTTTGAATGAATGTTTTCCAACTTTGGTCAAAATCCCAAAAAAGTAGAAATCTTCTAGCTCAAGGCATACTTAGCGTAGTCACTGCCTCATCAAAAAATCATCCAAGCTCCCGCGCTGCAACCGAATCTATCTAGTTCCTTGCTTTAGAACAATCCCAAATCCAAAGTCTCTCCAAATCATCCCCCCCAACCAGCTAGCAACCCAATCCAAAATCACACCCAAGCCTTTAGAGAGTTGTTGTCACTCTGCTAGAATTTGCTATCCAATCAATCTGACCAATCCACCAGCCTCACCAAGGTTATCCCTTTGACAGAGCTTTGTCTAGGGTAATCTAGCTTTGTCACTTGTTATCCCTCATCACCTTGAGCTAAAGGTTGGGATCCACAAGTGGTCAATCTCGTGTCATGCCCATAGGATCATTAGTCTATCCTTAAGTTGACACAATCTCCACCAATCCAGCGCATAGGAAAGAAAAACTCTCACTTTTTGACAGCATGCCCTTGAAGTCTTCCATCCACAGGAAAGCCAAAAATCTCCCGCCAATCGTCCTTAGGTCTGTCATACAACTTTGACTCTCCCTAGGAAATCCTTCATCATCCAATCCAAAATCTATGCTTAATCCAAATCCAACCATGAGCTTCCATGTTCATCCATATGCTAGACCCCATCCCCATCCGACTCATCATCAAAACATGAAATCTCAAACCTATCATGATGTGTTCGGTCATATTGTCCTTGCTCCCATCACCTCCTATTCCACTGATGATGAAAATCTTGTTGACTATGATGGCTATATTGAAAGCCGTAGAAGCATTCTGCCAAGCATCCCACAAAATCCATGCATTCATCCAAACTATCTAGTCATGCCATCTGATATCCTAGCTTCTCCTCCATCACCCAATCAACCAAGCTTCCAATCTTCCACCCCCATCACACTAGCTATTCCTGTCAATCCACCTCCACCTCCGACACACGAGTCTCCAAGGAATCTCCTAGAGGAAATACAAGAAAAGTTGCGTCCAAGAGTCGATAAGCCATATCATCTAATCCAACCATGTGAAGTAGTCAGTAATGAAGCTTCCCCATCTATAATATCACCTCCATCTCCCATAGCTATCATCCCCATACCATCCATCAAATTTCTTAAAATCCTTCCACTTCCCGCAAGCACCAAAATCCCACCATCTGTCAAAACCCTCCAAATCCTATCCACACCACCTCCAAGCATTTCCCAAATCTCCCATAATGACCCTTATGCATCCATCTTCTACTCACCCATCTCCACTACTGAATCTCCCATCTATCCATCTGCTGTCTTTGAAGAGTCCATCCCTTCACCTCCTATCACACCATCCACTCGAAACCAATCCTATCAAGATCCTGCCCAAAATTATGTTGACATCCCCCAAAACATAAACGAGGATATCATCGTACCATGTCTTCCATCCATAGTGCAGTCACTATCCCCTCCATCTCCAAAACCTCAATCCATACCTCCTCTACTACAGGATATCTTTTCATCCCATCAGCTAAATAAAGATCCTATCCTACCATCTCCTCCACTCCATGCTTCCATCTTACCACCTATCCAAGCTATTTCACCATCTATAATATACCCTCTTGGTTCACTTACATTCATCCATAGTGGCCTCTTCTTAGCAGAAGAATTAAGAATAGTATCTCCCTATTGTAGTACATCTGATAAAGCACTTCCACCATATTTTGCAAGCAAAAAGTATCCTCAGCTAGTTCAAATGCTCAATCGATGGCATTATCAAGGTCAAGGTTTAGGACCACAAGAGCAAGGAATCAGAGAGCCTATTATTGCACAAAAAAATCTAGGATTTCATGGTCTTTGATTTGTATCCAAAGGCTCACCATCTAAAGGTGTTGGTACACCACACCCCCAAACCAAGCCTATCTCCAAGCCCACCATGCCAGCCTCCCATCACTCCTTCAAGAAATCTTATGTCATCCCCCCTCCACTATCTTTGCAACCCAAAACAACCTACCATATTCCCCCTTCATCCGCTAAATCCATTTTGGGTCCCTATGTCCCAAAATCTACCATCCTCCATCCTCCTATCAGCCATCATAAAAATCCTATTCCATCCATTTCTATGCAAGATCAACAAAGGCACATATCAGGGCACATCATCCATCATCATCCCCCTACATGCTCTTTCATATCCTCTCCATCTCACAAAGCTCATCCTAACCATCTTCCCAAAGCTTACCACAACAATGTGAATGCCAACATCAAAATGCATAAAGCTAAAAATCCACATCCTAGGAAATCATATGTCTATTCTAAAAGACATACTCCAAAAAGGCAAAATCCAATAAAATAATGCAAAACAATGCAAAAGCCTATGAAAAGAAAATCCAAAACCATGTGGATCCCCAAGAAAAAAGTTGAAACCCAATGCATAATGGCATCAACCATTGCTAATCCCCCATCTAGTGACTCATGTCCCCCATCTCCTAACTCCATCTTGGGTGCCTATATCCCCAAGCATGCTTCCACAAATCCTTAGTCATGCCTGCATCTACCATCTATCCCTAATATGCTCTTTTCACACCTGTTCCAACATGTGCCAATGTTGCTCTTGCAAGCATCCCCATCTCATGCTCCTGTCCAGCATTTTCATCCCTCCATCTCCTACCATCAATCCCATCTAATTCGATCTATTGCATAAATCACACATCCGGTGTACCAATAGCTAGCAACAAAATTGAACATTCCAATAGCCAGTGAAAAATCCTGAAAAAGTCAAAATAGCTGAAGAAAGCCAAAATCATTCCAGCTAAGTCCAAAGTCAAAAAGTCAAAAAATAAAATAAAAATAAAGCGTCCACTGGTGAAAACTTGGCAATTCAAGCGCCTTGGAAAAGTACCATGATGAAAACTTGGCAAACAAGCATCATGTGTAATCCCGCCATCCCTAGCTTAGCCTATCACCCTCATGCTTTTGGTCATCTCTTGACATTCAACTCCATTTTCCAATCTATCCACCTATCCTCCATCCTCCAGCTTCTATCTCACACCATCCACTAATCTTATGCAGCTTCAGCCAATCATCTTAGCTATCATCCATCTCCCTAGCCCCTTCAGCTTTTTCCATCCTAGCTTCAATCCTATCACATCCATCATAAGACCTCCTTCAGCATGTTATCTTCTCATTGGGGGCACTATATTCCTTGGATATCTTGTCTTGTCCATCCTCCCTTGTCATTGGTATCTAGCTCTAGGCTATCCTCATGCAAACCCAATGTCATCTCTTTATATCCATCATAATCCTAGCTATCTACCATCCTATCCAGCCATCTCATCCTACTCCTCTAGCTATCCTTGGTCACAAAATTTCTCATCATCATTGTATGCATCTTTCCAAATCCATATCTTTTGCTATCACCCCACCCTTAGCTTTTGCATCTTGCACAACATCGAACCATCCCGCTATCCTATCATCCTGAGCTTTTGCTTGCTTGTAACTATCTTGGTTCGTTAGCTTGTACCATACCTTGATTAGCTCACTTGTAAATATCTTGGTCTATCAGCTTGTACATCCTCTTTAGCTTAGTACCATTGCATCTATCCAGCGTTCGTGTCAGTTCATGCTTGATCAACATCTTGCACCCATCGCACATCTTGGTTAGCTATTCCAATGCATCCTTTAGCTAGATTTCCTATCACCAAAGTGTTATCTTTCTTAGTTCAGCTTGCCAGATGCATCACTCATCCAAATCCACCAGCTTAGGTGCTCTCTGATAGGTCCTTGTAGGATATAGCTTTCCTCATGTCTGATCTTGGTTCGTTAGTACCTTGTCCTACCCATCTCGTTGCCAAACGGTTCTCTTTTGGATTTTCGCTTTCTTTTGATTTGGACTCTTCCCTATTAGGTCTTGAAATATCTTTTCCAAGCAATCTCCTTGTTACCTCCTCAAGGTTGCCATGATCTTCCATATCATGGTATACTGTGAATGGGGCAATCAGAGCATAAGGTCTTGATCATGCCTTTTTCTTGTTTTCCTTTTTGCTTGTGGGTTACCCAGTGTCATTTCCACACTGCTTCCTATGAGATTCATGTGTGATACTGGGGCAATCCTTGCATTTTTGTTTTGAGTTAGTTCGTCAGTCCTCTGGATAGTTGGTGAAAAGGCCTTGATGTTCTTGGTAACCTTGGAAATTAACCAACAGTCCTATAGCAAATCTAGTGCTCAACTATATGGTGGTACTTCTCTTTGAAGTATCCGCCCCCCCCCGCTCAAAAGGCTTCAATGGTTTTCCTTCATCTCCATTATCCCCCATCCATATCCAACATCCATCTCTCCTACCCCAGCTTATGCATCAGTATCTCTTTGAATCACTCCTCACCTTTAGCTTCAGGGATCCATAGTCCTAGTCTTAGGGATCCACCAATCCAAATCAATCCACCAAGCCTCATCTTTCGAGATCCACAATCCTAGTCCTAGGGATCTCCGAAACCCATCTTCCGCCAATCTGACTCTTTGAAATCCTGTTGCACCAGCATTTTTAATCCCCTCATCCATCTCCCCATCTTGGATTCCTTTTATAGCACTCTTCTCCTTCATCCTCTGCAATCCCTAAGATCTTAAGCTTGCTTCCTCTTGTGCCTCTGATTCTCCCTTTATCATTCTCCCGTAGTGAGAGTTTGAGCTAATTCAGCTCCTTCTCTTTGCCAATCTGAGTTTCCTTGCTCATCCAAGATTCTTGTACTTTTCAAGAAGCCATCGAGCCTCGCTTTCTCTCCCCGCCGCCTTCTTGAGGGGGCGTCTCATAGTCCATTCTCTCCTCTTTTGCTCTAGCCTTGGGCATCTTATTTTCTTATCTTTGATGTCATGCCACTTGCGGCATCACATCAAAGAGGGGCAAAATGTAGACACCTAAAAAACCTTTGGAAAATAAAGTATTTTTATTTTCTAAAAAATTCCTGATGACATCATCATTTATTAATTAATTAATTTATTTATTTATTTATTTATTTTTATGCCATTAAATCCCTTTATCTTAATTAAAAATATTTAATTAAGAAATCCCTCCCAAAAATGTTTAAATCTTATTTAAACATTATTTCCTTATTTATTAATTATTTAATTAATAAATTGACCAAAAATCCCAAAATAAATAATTAATTTATTTTTTTCCCAAAAGTTGGCCAATTTCCTTAAGACCAATAACCTCTTCCAAAATCTTCTAATCCTTCTTTAATTTCAATTAAAGGCTAATCTCATCATTTCCTACCCCTAATCCCAACTCAAAATATTTAATCAAGATTAAATATTAATCTTCATGTTTATTAAAAATATTTTAATAAGTATCTCCTCAACCCAAACCCTTGAAATAAATAAAACTTTATTTATTTCATAAAATCTTATCCTAGGAAGTTCTAGACTCTTCTAGAAAGTCTTCATCCTCATCCAAAGCCTAGACTCTTCTAGAAGATGTCTTTAACCCTAATCCTAATCCCCTCCTAACCTTGTCACATTCCCTAAACATGGGTTAAGACTTGCTAACTCAAGCCAAAGTTAACAAATATCTCCTCCTTCACCCACCCTCATTAATTGCAATCCACTTGCCATCCACTTGCCTAGTCCTAAGCCATCTCTAACCCTTCCTCTAATATTTTTACAACCGTAAGCAAGCTTAAAACCTTCCTAAACTCTCAAATTCGAATTTCATGGTATCTCTCACAAATCTCTTCAACCACAAAACTTTATAAAGCCCACAAAGTCATAAATGTTCTTACAAAGCACTTATGAAGGGTCTTTATGAAAATTTTATCTCTTGAGCCTCCTTTGTTGACTCATCCTTGCCCTTTCCTCCATCCTCTCACCCTGTGACATGTGTCACTCCTTGATTGGTTGTAAGGAAGCACAATCCATGTGCTCTCCTCTCATGCAATCTAAGCCCTCCATAAGCTTTTTCCCATCTTTGCATCCTAGCCCTTGATCCCTCAAGCCCTTTGCCTATTTAAGGAATCCTCTCCCAAGCCATTTTAACACAATCCATGAAGTAAAGTTATAATGCTATTTTGAGAGCCAAATCCATACTAAAGCCATCTATCTACACCAAAAATCCACAATCATCCATTGAAGCCTTTGGAAGCATATTGAGCATACATCCTATCCATTTAGATAAAGCCACTCAACAAGAGAGCTTCTCATTGAGAGAGCCCATTAATAGCTCATATTTTCAATTGAGAGCTCATCTTAGTCTATCTTGAAGTTTATGAATTTTTTTTAGTTTGGAGAAGCTTTATTTAAATTTGGTTTCTATTAGCATACTAACATTGCTCATATACATTTTGGCACGTCTAGTGGGACCCCGCATGGGTCTTCTTCATTAGCCTTTTTAGTCAAGTTTTGTATGTCATTTGCTAATTTTGGCTAATTTTGTTTGTTTTTGTGATTGGTAGGATTGTATAAATTGGTTTTGTAGGTCCACATGAGCATGAAAAAGACAAAGGAACTCATAATCTATCTCATAGTGTTTGCAGATTTTTCAAGCTTATAGGTGGACAAAGCACTTGGAATTCTTCTTCCTCTTCTTGTCTATATTCTTCGTATTCCATCTACTTCTTCTTCTTCTTCTTCTTGTGGGAGATCTTGGCCATTTTTTTTTAAGGAAGCAAAATCATACACACTTCTTTTTAGTGCTTAAAATGAACCCCTAAATCATACTTAAATCCATTAAAAACTAAAAATTTGCCCAAAAAAAAAGCCTTTTAACAAGTGAAACTAAACCAATTCAATCATTTGCATCCTTCCAACATCAAGGTTTTAGATGCATTCATGCAAAGTTAGGAACACTTCATTTTTGGAAATTTAAAAAGAACTTCAAGTTTCCAATTCAAAAGGTTCAAAATCAACACTAAGTGCACACTAAAATCTAAATCAAACTCAAAGCATCAATCAAGGATAAAATGAACCTCATTTGCAAATATTTTAAAGTTCTTTTAAAAATCTCATAAAAAATAAGAGTCCTAAATGGTTGCCATAAATTGTCCTAAAAACTTTGTTATTTGTTCCAAACAAATGTCTTGTTGCAAAATCTTGAATGTTTCTTAGGTTTTTCATGCATCAAAACAACCTAGGAATATAATTTTTGGGCTTAAAATATGCAAACTAGAACACAAAATCTTGAATGAAGACCAAAGTCCAAAGAGTCATTTTCACTTTTGAGTCCAAAACAATCTTGAATGATCTAAGGTTAAAACAAAGCACTTCAAAGTTCTTAAAACAACACACAAAATCTCAATCTTGAATGCTCAAAGGAAAAAACTTGAATGTTTAATCACTTGTCTTTGAATGCATGTTGCTAAAATCACTCTTGAATGCCATGGATTAAAATCAAATTTTCCTTGAATGCATGATTAAAACAAAAAATCCAATCTTGATTGCCATAGATCAAATAATCATCTTTTGGGGCATAAAAATAATCCACATTTTTGAAATCTTCTAAGTTATAAAAACTAATAAAGATGCTTTGAGTAAGTTTGTATTTGGACTCACCCTCTTCAATCACCCATCAATTTAACCATTGGTTGCAATCTCAATGCCATCTATGGGGATGGGTCTACCTAAGAGGGTGTTAAGTGCTCCACAAAGATCAAACTCCACTCACTTGGGTCTTTAGTGGTTTTTCTAAGTTAGAAAATTCCTTGAATGTGCATTAATCTCGCTCACACTTCATTTGGGCATAAAAATTAGGCAAATCTTGACGTGGAGGGCCTCCGGGTGTGCGCTTGGCAATCAAGTTTCACACATCTTTGTTTTGGGCTTAAAACAAACTCACACTCAATCTTGAATGCCTAACAATCAATGAACATTGCATGGTTTGGGTGCATTTTCAATGACGCTCGCATTCCTTATGTTGACGATCTCTCGACTTTCATTATGTTGACGATGCTGTCAAATTGGAATGAACATTGTATGCCATAATCACAAGTGTCTTCAATCAAAGCTTACAAAATCTAAATCATCAATTGGAATAAACACGTGTCTTTTAAAGCCCAAGATCATGTATGTGGTCTTGTTTTACACTTTTTAGGAGGCCTGCTTGGGGATTTTATCACCCCTTGGGATGACCTCAACTCCAGCATTTTGGCGGAGTATAAAAATTGAGAGGTGAATCCAAAGACACCTCTCTTGGAATCAAGATTTTATCACTCGGTCTAAGCCTCAAGGAACTTTATACCCTTGAGAAGTGAAAGAGGAGAAGTGGGTTACCGCTCCTCTCGGCTGTGTGACATCTTTTTGGTTTCATCTACGGATTTGGGCCTCACATACCTTGCATATATCGAGGACTCCCTAGCTAAACCAAATTTCATCCTTGTAGAAAGCTTCCTAGGATGTTGGTGTATTTGACGTGCTTGCTCCAAAATTTTGTCTGCTTGTTTGTTCATACCTTTTGAATGAATTTTTTCAAACTTTGGTCAAAATCCCAAAAAAGCAGAAATCTCCTAGCTCAAGGCATAATTAGCGTAGTCACTGCCTCATCAAAAAATCATCCAAGCTCCCCCGCTGCAACTGAATCTATCTAGTTCCTTGCTTTAGAACAATCCCAAATCCAAAGTTTCTCCAAATCATCCCCCCCAGCCAGCTAGCAACCCAATCCAAAATCACACCCAAGCCTTTAGAGAGTTGTTGTCATTCTGCTAGAATTTACTATCCAATCAATCTGACCAATCCACCAGCCTCACCAAGGTTATCCCATTGACAGAGCTTTGTCTAGGGTAATCTAGCTTTGTCACTTGTTATCCCTCATCACCTTGAGCTAAAGGTTGGGATCCACAAGTGGTCAATCTCGTGTCATGCCCATAGGATCATTAGTCTATCCTTAAGTTGACACAATCTCCACCAATCCAACGCATAGGAAAGCAAAACTCTCACTTTTTGACAGCATGCCTTTGAAGTCTTCCATCCACAAGAAAGCCAAAAATCTCCAACCAATCCTCCTTAGGTCTGTCATACAACGTTGACTCTCCCTAGGAAATCCTTCATCAGTCAATCCAAAATCTATGCTTAATCCAAATCCAACCATGAGCTTCCGTCTTCATCCATATGCAGGACCCCATCCCCATCCGACTCATCATCAAAACATGAAATCTCAATCCTATCATGATGTGTTCGGTCATATTGTCCTTGCTCCCGCCACCTCCTATTCCACTGATGATGAAAATCTTGTTGACTATGATGGATATATTGAAAGCCTTAGAAGCATTCCGCCAAGCATCCCACAAAATTCATGCATTCTTCCAAACTATCTAGTCATGCCATCTAATATCCCAGCTTCTCCTCCATCACCCAATCAACCAAGCTTCCAATATTCCACCCCCATCACACTAGCTATTCTTGTCAATCCACCTCCACCTCCGACACACAAGTCTCCAAGGAATCTCCTAGAGGAAAAACAAGAAAAGTTGCCTCCAAGAGTCGATAAGCCATGTCATCTAATTCAACCATGTGAAGTAGTCAGTAATGAAGCTTCCCCATCTATAATATCACCTCCATCTCCCATAGCTATCATCCCCATACCATCCATCAAATTGCTTAAAATACTTCCACTTCCCGCAAGCACCAAAATCCCACCATCTGTCAAAACCCTCCAAATCCTATCCACACCACCTCCAAGTATTTCCCAAATCTCCTATAATGACCCTTATGCATCCATCTTCTACTCACCCATCTCCACTACTAAATCTCCCATCTATCCATCTGCTGTCTTTGAAGAGTCCATCCCTTCACCTCCTATCACACCATCCACTCCAAACCAATCCTATCAAGATCCTGCCCAAAAGCATGTTGGCATGCCCCAAAACATAAACGAAGATATCATTGTACCATGTCTTCCATCCATAGTGCAGTCACTATCCCCTCCATCTCCAAAACCTCAAGCCATACCTCCTCTACTACAGGATATCTTTTCATCCCATCAGCTAAATCAAGATCCTATCCTACCATCTCCTCCACTCCATGCTTCCATCTTACCACCTATCCAAGCTATTTCACCATCTATAATATACCCTCTTGGTTCACTTACATTCATCCATAGTGGCCTCCTCTGAGCAGAAGAATTAAGAATAGTATCTCCCTATTGTAGTACATCTGATAAAGCACTTCCACCATTTTCTGCAAGCAAAAAGTATCCTTAGCTAGTTCAAATGCTCAATTGATGGCATTAT
This sequence comes from Cupressus sempervirens, assembly GCA_028749045.1. NCBI lineage: Eukaryota > Viridiplantae > Streptophyta > Pinopsida > Cupressales > Cupressaceae > Cupressus > Cupressus sempervirens. The sequence goes on from CM053786.1 coordinate 729,081,699, forward strand.
CAAGGTCAAGGTTTAGGACCACAAGAGCAAGGAATCAGAGAGCCTATTATTGCACAAAAAAATCTAGGATTTCATGATCTTGGATATGTATCCAAAGGCTCACCATCTAAAGGTGTTGGTACACCACACCCCCAAACCAAGCCTATCTCCAAGCCCACCATGCCAGCCTCCCATCACTCCTTCAAGAAATCTTATGTCATCCCCCCTCCACCATCTTTGCAACCCAAAACAACCTACCATATCCCCCCTTCATCCGCTAAATCCATTTTGGGTCCCTATGTCCCAAAATCTACCATCCTCCATCCTCCTATCAGCCATCATAAAAATCCTATTCCATCCATTTCTATGCAAGATCAACAAAGGCACATATCAGGGCACATCATCCATCATCATCCCCCTACATGCTCTTTCATATCCTCTCCATCTCACAAAGCTTCTCCTAACCATCTTCCCAAAGCTTACCACAACAATGTGAATGCCAACTTCAAAATGCATAAAGCTAAAAATCCACATCCTAGGAAATCATGTCTATTCTAAAAGACATACTCCAAAAAGGCAAAATCCAATAAAAGAATGCAAAACAATGCAAAAGCCTATGAAAAGAAAATCCAAAACCATGTGGATCCCCAAGAAAAAAGTTGAAACCCAATGCATAATGGCATCCACCATTGCTAATCCCCCACCTAGTGACTCATGTCCCCCATCTCCTAACTCCATCTTGGGTGCCTATATCCCCAAGCATGCTTCCACAAATCCTCCATCATGCCTGCATCTACCATCTATCCCCCATATGCTCTTTTCACACCCGTTCCAACATGTGCCAATGTTGCTCTTGCAAGAATCCCCATCTCATGCTCCTGTCCAGTATTTTCATCCCTCCATCTCCTACCATCAATTTCATCTAATCCAATCTATTGCATAAATCACACATCCACTGTACCAATAGCTAGCAACAAAATTGAACATTCCAACAGCTAGTGAAAAATCCCAAAAAAGCCAAAATAGCTGAAGAAAGCCAAAATCATTCCAGCTAAGTCCAAAGTCAAAAAATTAAAAAAGAAAAGAAAAATAAAGCGTCCACTGGTGAAAACTTGGCAATTCAAGCACCTTGGACAAGTACCATGATGAAAACTTGGCAAACAAGCATCATGCGTAATCTCGCCATCCCCAGCTTAGCCTATCACCCTCATGCTTTTGGTCATCTCTTGAAATCCAACTCCATCTTCCAATCTATCCACCTATCCTCCATCCTCTAGCTTCTATCTCACACCATCCACTAATCTTATGCAGCTTCAGCCAATCATCTCAGCTATCATCCATCTCCCTAGCCCCTTCAGCTTTTTCCATCCTAGCTTCAATCCTATCACATCCATCATAAGACCTCCTTCCGCATGTTATCTTCTCATTGGGGGAACTATATTCCTTGGAGATCTTGTCTTGTCCATCCTCCCTTGTCATTGGTATCTAGCTCTAGGCTATCCTCATGCAAACCCAATGTCATCTCTTTATATCCATCATAATCCTAGCTATCTACCATCCTATCCAGCCATCTCATCCTGCTCCTCTAGGGAAGAGATAATCAAAGAAACAATGGAAAAGACCCAGTCAATGACTGCCTTGAATGGAATAGATAGCTATTAAATATTATATCTCTTATCATTTTAGACATTGAAAGCATATGGATTATCCAACCATCAGAAATATTTGGATACTATGAATTTTTTTCTAAGAAAAATAAATACTTATGATTCATGTGAAGTTGATACCATAAGATGTTTTGTGAAGAAAGTTTGAATACGATGGTTTCCACGAATGATTATTGGAGCAGATATTGAGACAAAAATAAAACACATCTCAGCTAGTTCAAAACTTGTTGGGCATGCATTTGATTGGTGGTAGATGGTGTATGTAAACAAAAAGAAGACAACACGTGGTTAACTAGAAAATTGGAAATTGTCACAGAGGACTAGTTAGTGAGTGTTTTTTATTGTACTTTTGAGGCCTACAAATAGAATGATTGATTCTTGGTTTGCAAGATTATGAAATAATGACATATTACTTATTAGCTTTCTTTTGAAGCATATTTCCTCATGATGGGAAGTTGGCTAATTATAGTAATTGAACAAAATAATCCATTACAGGTATCTCAAAGTTTTTGAACCTATCACTCTCGAGGAAGGCATCCAACAAGAAGCAACCTATTCAAAGATTGATTAGGAGCTTATTTACAAGAGGAAATATCTTGAAAGCTAGTCTGAAAAAGAGGAAGAATCAAAAGATATTCAAAAAAATTAATTTTTCCCTAATTTTACTTTCTAGATTGCCCAATTCATAAATACCACATTCTTTTTCGATTCAAGCTCAATGGGACTTTGTTTCAAGTGTAAAGGGTTATGGTCATATGGACACATGTAAATTACTAAATTTTGGTAAGGATTCACATGATATCATTTGTGGTGGAAGAAGTCAAGGAGATGGTTGAAACTGATCATGAGGAAACTAAGAAATTGAAGAAAACATCCACACAAAGGACTTAGTTCAACCTAATGTATGGATAATTTCACTTTCTGCCACAATTAGTATCACCACATATTAATCCCATAAGGGTTAGAAGAAAGTGAAAGGATGAATTTGGGTGACTTGTATATTCTTCCAATATGTATACTTCTGTAGATGCAAATTTGGTGACATTGATAGGTCTGAAGGTTGTCAATTTGTGTTAGTAGTCAATGACAGTGAGGTGTAATGTGTGATTAAAAGGAATGAAATTACAGTTGGATAACTATGAATTAATTCTAATTTTGTGGGACTCCTTTAGTATGAATTGATTCAAGTGTAGGTTTACAATTCTTGAAGGGCCAAAGTGAATTTTGAATAATTTTGAAACAAATACACATGTAACATTAATACATCATTTTTGCTTAAATACACTTCACCAAACACCAAATGAAGATAAGGAAGCTATGCAGCAAGGTGAAGGAAACTTATAAACATTCCATCACACCCAGCAAAGAAGAAGAATAAATAGCAGGGATAACTCTAAGAAACCCCTCCCCAAAAAAATATGTAAAATGTAGGTGAATTCAACATTTAATATGAAGGAAACTTTTCATATCGAGGGCAATTTTTTTGTTCAAGGCAAGGCAGAAAATTATTTTCAATTGGCAAAAATTTCCTTTCCGTATCAAAATTTAATAATAATTATGGCAAATTAAATTATTATTTTTTGTACGCAAATAAATGTAGGCAACTATTTTTTGGTCATAAACATTTTTGTAATGTAAGAGGTGAATTAATTGTTTTATATAATGCAAAATATTAATATAGTTGGCTAATTTATTAGTTGCTATAGAGAGATTATTTAATTTTATAGTGATTTTAAAAAGTCATGGGAGGGCCATGACCCATATGACAACTATACAATGGCCAATGTACTTGTAGTCTGTCATTCCATTAATATTAAATTAATAAAATATCATTTCTTATTTTGAACTTGGTCAATGTGACAACGTCAGTTTGTATGTTATCATTGTTATCGTAAAAAGAATTGATGTAGACTGTTAATGTAAGATAAATCAATGGCCTAAACCCTATTTTGGGCCTAATTTTAAATGTTATAACATAAACTCTAAATCTTCTCAAAATTAAGACACGTGTCCCAAAGTACACAATATAAAATAGTTGGCCACACTAGGGTAGTTGGAGACATGCGTTGGTAAGATGGTAGGTGATGCTCAGCCCTAGGAAATATATTATTTTATTTTAAGGGTGAAATGTCATTATCCAATAAGAAGAAATAAAGTGAAGGCTAGCAAATAGTTTAAAATAAATATGTCCTAAATGTATATTACATTACCGATTGAACCAAGATTTGGGACCAATTATGAGTAAACTAATCGACGATTAGCCTAGAATTTGGACACAAATTATTTAATATATTGGTGATCTATTTGGCCCCGTATGTAAGTTTTATTCACCAAATTACAATTTCCTAAAGATATAGAATAGCCATTTGGCGAAGATTTGCCACTAAAAAAATCACTGATAAATAGATCATAATTATATTTGTGCATTCTCATAGCAAGAAGTATCCACACTCACACAATAAGGAGGCATAACTATGCCACAATATACAAACTCAGTTCACTGAGATTTCCTAGTTTGCATCACACAGTGAGAAAGGAGGAATTACATTAGACCCTAAACTGTAAGTAGAGAAAGGGTTTAGTATTATGATATTATTATATCAAAGATTAAGAAACCATAACTATGAAAGAATAATACTTCATCATACTAATTAATGATGAACCCTAATGGAAAGAATACATAATTATTATAGCCGATTAATATTATTGATTATAGAGTCTTTGGATATGAAGAATAAACCTAAATATATGTATTAATGAATCAAGTTTTGTATAAGACAAACCTTGGCATATATGTATATATATACACAAGTATAGATGTCAATATATGAAATATGAAAATTAGATAAATAGTGAGTTAAGGAATACATGTATATATATATATGTATGTATGTATGTATGTATGTATGTATGTATATATATATATATATATATATATATGTATGTATATATATATGTATGTATGTATATATATATATGTATGTATATATATATATATATATGTATATGTTTATATATATACATATATATATACATATATGTATATATATATGTATATATATATACATATACATATATCTATACATACACATATATATATACATGTATATACATATATACATATATATACATATATGTATATATATGTATATATGTATATACATGTATATATATATGTATGTATATATATATATATATATGTATGTATATATATATATATATAAATACACATATATATATATATACATACATACACACACACACACACACACACACACACACACACACACATATATATAAGGATCATGATGAAATTAGGAACATATTGTCATTATAGCACATAAGTGTCTATTTCTCATCCACATTAAGATCTCTTAAGGTAGGGAGTTTGTGGAGGGAGACGTGGAGTAATTTCGAGCACATGACGGATATCCTCCAAGGAACCGCTTGTAGCCTGTTTCACATGCCCTTTGGCATTGTAAGTCTTCCATCTTATGATGATCAAAATAAGGAGAGAGAAAGATTCCTATATGAAGAAATCTTCAAAATGATTATGTACATTAGATTAACACTAATCTTTTCATCCACATTATGATATCTTAAGGTAGGGAGTTTGTGTAGGGAATTGCTTATAGTCTATTTCATGCACCCTTTGGCACCATAAGTCTCCCATCTTATGATGATCATAATAAGGAGAGAGGAAGACTCCTAAGCCCCATATGAAAAAATCTTCCAAATGATTATGTAAATGAGAAAAGGAATCATCACAAGACTCATCTTTCTTTGGAGCTATTATATGCTAATAATTATTTGTGTTTACAGGATCCATGATCAAAAGGCATATTGGGAAAGTATAATTTTCATTCCTTTTACTCTACTTCATTGTGAAAATAAAAAAAGAATGTATAATTTGTCTGCATCGTGTATTCTTTGTGCCTTCATGTATCATGTGTCTGCATCGTGTATACTTCATGTCTTCATGCATTAATGTGTTTTCTTCGTGTATGTTTCATGTCTATGAGTACTCAGATATTTAATTCATACATTGACATTAACTACATGCATACCTTATGTATTCTTTCATTCCAGTGTATAACTTGTATATTGAATTCATAATAAAGGTTTAGTGTAAACAATCATTGCTTGAGGACAAGCAATTTGAGGAAGGGCAGACTATCATGTCCCCTAATTAGGGTAATATAAGTAAATGATTATGAATAAATAAATATATTATTTCTTAATTTTATGATATATTAAAAGAAATATTGATATATTATTAATGGTATAATATATTATTAAAGAATAAATAATAATATATTATTGTTATAATAATAATACGTTACTAAGGTAATAAGGTAATATTAAAGGTCAAATCATTATTAATAAATAAAATAACAATAATATAATAATAATAATAATGTTATTATCATACAATATGATATTGCATTATAATTATAATGTGATAATAGTATTAAAATATAATAAATAAAAGATTGATAATATTAGTAAGGTAATCAAGATTCATGGATATCAATTGTACACATAACAATAACAATAATGTTATTAATAAATTATGTACACTATTATTAAATAAATATTGTAAATATAAATATTAATAGTAGTGCATCAAGCATTATTATATAATATTGATATATAATTATTATTCTGATAGTATAAAAATATATAAATAAACAATTAACGAGATTATATAAGAAATGATAATATAAATTAATTCTATAATAAACAAAAATAATAGTTTTAAATATTAATGAATCATAATGTAATTAAAGTGGATTCATAGGGTTACACCCCTTCACACATGATAATTATATAAGGGATTTCAAATGCATTCTTTAGGATATCAGGAAAAATATTTTAAAAAGGCATTATTCTCTCCAGATCAATGATTTGAAAGAAAAATATCATTAATTGCACTGAATACATCTACATTCATACATCTACTTTCTTCCTATTCACAAAGTAATTAAAGATAATAAAAAATCAGTATTTCAAGTTTACAGACATATGTAAGGATCAGAGTTATATCATAACTCAAGCTTGCATGCATAAGGATCAGATTTATATCAGAACTCTCACTTACTATTTCAAAGAAGAAAACACTTTTTTTCGAAAACCTTGATCTCTTATTTGCATATTTTAATGGATCTTTCTGTAGAGCATCACTCTTGTTGGAATAAAACCATTGCATAATTTGAAAGTGATTATTATAGAGCACTATTGTTTCAAGAGCAAATTGACAAGATCACAAACATCATCATAGTTATTGTTGCAAGAACATATCTAAAGATTAGAGACAAAAACATATTCCTATAAGCAATAACATCCTATATAAGTGGGGAATGAAATCAGATATAGCATTTGCATCACATTATGTGATATTAGAAACATTTACAAGTTTATAAAGACTTCTTAGAAATAGTATTCATGACTATAAGTGATGGGAAGATAATATAATATATACTCCATTGTCAAATCAGAGAAAATATGGTAAAAAGGATACAAATTAAAGAAAAAAATTTAAATAGATAAATGACCCCAAAAAGGGTTCATTACATGTCTCGACCTTCTCAAGGATAGCTCAATGTTCCTTTACCATGGTGGAAAATAAGGATTATCTATGAGGTATTTTTATGTTGTAAATATATAGAAAGTATAATGAACATCAAAACAATAAATAGTAAAATATCCATATTAGTTCCCACCTCTTAGGTATATAGTTTCATTTCAATAAATAATTTGAAATTCTTTTGATGGTTCTTGATAAGCCCCCTATTACTTTTCCCACATGGCTTATGTTGAAAACATGAGTTGGTCTATAGTCATACTTTATCAACCTTTTTTTTAATGATTCATATTTTTTCATTAGTATTCTTGTCATAGAAGTAGCTCCTTTTTGAACTTTGATCCTAATTGGTTTTTACTTTTTAGTGCAAAACATTTTAAGACAGATATACTAGGTATATGTTGACTAGTAGAGGCATTACAAAACAATTCCTAGTTAACCTATCCAATATTTTGAAGGAGATCAATAAATTTTTTGATTACTATGGCGGCTAACCTACTTTTTGTCTTCTTGTTTTTTGTGTAGTTTTCTAGGTTACAATGTTTATTCTGTGGTTCTATTTTATTACTACTTCAAAAAAATTCTCTATCTTGACCTCACTACTGGTAAATTCTCTTGAAATGCCCTTTTAAAGATTAATGTAATTAGTGTTTTAGTTTTTGGCCATCTCTTTCATTATTGAATGAGAACATCTATAATATCAATTTTTATGACAATTAATGAATTTATTTCATTTATTGAATTTATTGACTATGTCTTTCTAAGATACTTTAGTAATGTTAATCCGTATGATGATCAAGTCAACACAACATGACCATTATGAGGACAACACAAGGGGCTAAAAGGCATTCTTAAAAAATACTACATTGAACAAAACTATATCTCTATAAAAGGATTCCTCAAGTGAAGAATAACACTTGGTATGAATACATTGAAGCAACATATTTATTAGCAATGTCAATAAATGAAAATCATAGCACAACACTTATGCTAACAAAACAAGGGGATGCAAAACTTGCATTGAGAATATCAATTAATGGTATTTTATGTAGTTATGAGTGCAACTACAAAGCTTCAGATAATTCAATAGTTTGGAGTGGCTATAACTATATTAATTGAATCCATAGTTTCAATCTTCTCACTGCCTACCTAACATTTTTGTTGTCAATATTTTCAGCTACTTTCATTCTCAATCATTTTCTTAATTGGTGACCTTCCTAAATGTAGCAAGAGTTGTTCTTTCATCATTGACAACCAATCACATATTTTTATCTATTCTTTTATCATTGCTCTACTTTTCAAATTATTAGTCTAATTATACTAATTATGCTCAATACATGATAGATTATGAATTTCCTTTTTCCTTATAGCATAGAAAAACATGGGAGAGCTTTTGAGCAACATCTATCAGATAACAGGATGCGACTGCGAGCCAATAATGAAGAAACTAATTCTTGCATTGAAGAATTTGCAAGTTGTCAAAACTCTACAAAAATGGGATGAAGGTATGTCAAAATGAATAGATAAAAAAGAGACCCAAAACCCCACAAAAATGTACCCATTGATCACTTGTGATAGAAAAAAGTGAAACAAATAAGAATGGAAAGAATTGTAAAACAGAGCACAAACAAACATGAGATTCTAATCAAAGTGGGTTCAATGGTAAACTAATTAATATCCGTAGTGTATAAAATATATAAAATAACATTTACATAAGATTATCTAAATATGATAAAGAGAGGGAACGATGGTAAAATTAAAGATCGAATAGATTTTATCTATATTTAAAAGGTTGATTACCATGATCTTTAAATAAATTAAATTTATGAAGAGTTGGTTTTTTTTGGTATGAGACATGATTATAGTTAATTTTGAATAATTTTATTTTATTTCGACACTCTCTAAAACTTTATATTATCATACGACTATATTAGATGATGGGGCCTCATTAAAAGATTGGATTTTTAGCTTATCCATCTATAAGTGATAAACATTTGACACAAATACTTAAAAAAATTTGTAAACTTATTCTTTCTAAAACTTTTAGTAAAATAATTTGCAAGACACTCATTGATTGGTGTATAAAACTAGTTCTATTTTCTTATTAAAAATATGTTTAACAATAGAGTGATAGTGTACTTCAATATGCTTTGAGTGAGCATGGAAAAGTGAATTATTATATTTTCTCAACACACTTCTATTACGAGAATATATAATTGTTGGGTCAAGTTATAGATGTAAAAGATTCTCAAGAAGTCTTCTATGAAATATTCATTCACAAGTTTCTATACAAAAATCTACCTTTTACTCAGCTTCAATGAATAACAAAACAAAATTAGGTTGTTCTAACAACTCAATGTGAAAATAAAAAATCTAAGGTTAAAATCATAACACAATTTTCTGGAGTCTATGTAACCTAACTAATTTGAATTATAAAAATCAACAAATTTGAAATCTTTACGTACATACATGAATTTTTCTAGGAGAATGCATGAATTTAGATAATATAACAACTGGACAAAAAATATTTCTAGCTAAGTAGGGTTCACATAAATCAATTTCCTATCTAAATCCTATACAATATGTTGTAAATAATATATCATTTGGATATTCAATCAACTTAGTGCCTATATCCATTCATGTTCACGAAGCTCTAAACAATATTGCATGTTGAATAGCATAAGAATTCTATTTGACAAATATATATTTTGATGTGTTTGCCACACTTAAATTCTAGTAAGTAATGAAGTAATCCAAATCTCAAAATGGATCTTCACATATTCTTTTACCTCTTGTATTAATGATTAATTTTTCCTTGTTAAGAGAAAATCATCAACATATAACACAAAGAATTGTACAGTTTTTTGTCAAAATTCTTAATGTATGTCCATTTGGACTAACACCATACACTTTGAATGACCTTTGAAGAATTTACTTAACATTTGTTGAGTACCAAGATTATGGGGCTTGTTTTAAATCATGTAAACTGCCTTTCTTATTTGACATACTAGGTGTTCCTTGCCCTTGTCAACAAATCCAATTAGTTGCATGACATATAGCTTCCTTGTCAATTCACTATTTATGAATTTACTTGTTACAACCATTTGGTGAATTTCTCAATTGTTATACTATCAAAAACTAATTATGATCATCTTTGCAATAGGAGAAAAAAATTCCTCATTAACAATCCCTTCAATTTTTTTTAAGCCTTTAGTTATTGACCTAAATTTGTGTTTTTCAATCAGGCCATTAGATTCAAGCTTGATTTTAAGTACCCATTTATAATAAATACTATTTCCTCCATTAGGTAAAGGAACCAATTCTAGTTTTTATTTTTTCTAATTTACTTTATCTCCTAATTTGTAGCATTTTCCCATTTTTCATCATTTATTTCTTTACCAAAGGTCCCTTTTTCCTACGCATTTAGAATAATTGATATTAACACATAGTCTCATAGTCTTCAAACATGATAGGTGTTTTCCTATCTTATTTGGATATTCTTATAGGTACATTAGATTATGGATTATACATCATTTCTCAATTTGGATAATCAATATCTTCTTCTTCTCTACAGGAATAAGAATTTCTAATTTTAATTTATCAATTCTAGTTTTTTTTGGATTATAGTAAAATTTGGTTTAAATGGGGGCCAAAAACTCCTAGAAAAAAATACATAAAGAGAATTAGAGGTTTAAAACGATAGTGGTAAAAACACATAACTGACACATGAGCCAGAAAGCATAGGAAGGAAAGACTGACAAAGTAGAAAGACCAAAAAATACCCTACGAACGAGCCCCCAAAACCAAAAGAGAAAAATCTAAACAAGCTCCTTAAGAGATTTTGTAGCTTGGTCCCCAATGATAGTGACCTCCTTCATGGGGTCTTTAAGTTGATTCATGCCTTTGGATTAAGAAAATTCTCTCTTCTTAAGACTGGCCCTCATTTTGTTTCTAGGTAAATGATTTACAGTAATATTTTCTTCTTTTTTCTTAGTACCTAGATCCACATTTATCTACATACCCTCCATGTTCTTTTTCTTAGTAAAGGCCTTTGTCTTCTCTAAGTAGGAGTTGATCTTTCCATCTCTCTCCTTTAGCATCTTGTAGAGCCCATCCTTGTAATTCTTTATTTTGTTCAAAAATATTCTTCATTTGACACATTCTTTTGAAGCTACAATATAAGAAATAACACACTATTTTGAGGCTACAATAGAAGCAATAACTTTAACTTGATATTCATCCCTATTCTCAAATATATCTTGCTAGGAAAAACTTTTAGAAAAATGTCTTCTTACTATTCTAAGTAAGATGCTTAAAACTAAGCCAATAAAGTATGTGAAATAACTCTTACAAATTATCTTCTTTAGTTCCAATCACATAATGGAAAATATTTTTTTTGTAATATTTGATTCTCATAAACATATATATCATGAAAATAAAAAACTTAAATGCTCATGAAATTCAAAATCTTGATGAACTCATGATGAGTTGGTCCATTCCTTTGCACCTTCCATGGTGAGAAACATTTCTTATCTTTGAATTATTGCAATTTCACTTCACCAACTAGAATGTTGAAACTCACCCATGGACATATTGATCTTCCTCCTTCTAGTACCATTAAACTATATCAGTAGATGGCTCTAATACCAATTGTTAGAAATGCTTTAGAATAACTGAGAGGGGGGGTGAATCAGTTATTCAAGGTCCAAATGTCCAATTCAAACTTTTCATCAAGTAAAGTGTGCCCATTAAACTATTCGTTCATCCAAGCTTAGTCATTCCTATTTAGCAAGTTATCATAAATCAACATGCCAGCATAACACATAAAAAGATCAACACGTAACACAATGATTTATTTGGAAACCCAATTTGGGAAAAACTACCAGTAACATGCTACTCAATTCTCACTCTTCTAAAGTGATGCCCTATGAAAGGCCTGCCCTGTTAAATGCTACAACACATTGTTAAATGTGACCTAGTTAAAGGATTTAACCACCTTGTTAGAAGTGGGCTTGGTTAGAGGACTTTAGAACATGCACTTGGAATGTCACCCTATTAAAAGATTTACTTATGGCTATTAAACCAACCTAAGTCCATACAATTTTTACCCTAACTGATACAATTTCTAGAGAGTAACAATAAAGGGTTTTGACCTGATTAGAGCATACAACTTAACTTACATATTTTAGATCACTCCTCAACTCATAACATTTCTTGGCTTTAAATATTTGCAACTCTAACAGCTTACCCTTCTTTCAAGCTTTGTCTCCTCAAGTCTCCATTCTCAATGTACTAGTGCAATCATCTCTTCCTAACCACTCATCAAAGTAGAGTATCTGTGCTATGTTCTTCCTTCTCCTAGATGCCTTCTCCTTGACAACCTTCAAACTCTTTGCGATTTGGCAAACCAGCAACTCTTGCTTCTTGACTTATGACTTCTTAAATAGAAATCTAGAACTTCCTTTCCTGTTTGATTCTTCCCTCCTTCGATTTTAATTTGTTATGGATTAGGTAGGATTCATTGAATCTAACCCGTATTTTGTTCCTTCTAGAAACATCATGAAGAATCTTCTTGAATTTGTTCAAAAACTAGTTTGCATAGAATTATGTGCCACCAGCTCATCATCCTTATCCTCCAACTAGTTCACAAAATTAAAAGGTAACAAACTTGTTGGCTCAAATTTGGTGATTCTTTGACATTTCCAATAATGCAATAGCTCAGCACTATTGAAATTTTGCTGCTCAGTGCATACTATGTTACTCGGCACCAACTACGTTTTATTGATGCTCAGCACCTATTGTGAATTCACTCAACATCCATAAGTTTTCTATTTGCTCAGCTCCTTCTATATCAATTGGCACTTGAACTTCACTTGACACTTGAAGTTTACTCAATACACACTAGATTTTGCATTTTCTCGGCTCTAACTAAAAATTTTCTCATCTTAAGATAGCTTGCTTGGCACTCACTGATGAACTTAGTTTAATCTTTATAGTCAACCTTGTTACAACTTAATCCTCCAATGCTTCTAAGTGTGGCCAACCTTTGTCTCTTCAAGTATGTTATCAATACATCATTTAACCATTGTCTTAGCTGATCCTTGCACTTCATTACAAAACCATAACTCAACCTTTCCCTTAGGTGCTCTTGTTACATCTTGTTGATTAAATCCTCTTCATCAATCAACTAAGTGATAATACTTGGATCTTATAAGCAATTGTCATTCCTACAAATAGCAAGTTTTCCATCAATGACAAAACAATGATTGAAAACATTTTTTATCAACAGTCATCCTCTTTCAATCAATCTTCTTCTCAAAATGATCTTTTTAATCAGATTTCCAATGAACATACCAATTATAGGCTTTGGAATGATAATTAATATTATGATTTGATGTCACTCTTATCAATAAATATGTCCTCTTCCTTCCTTTGTCTCACTTCGAGATGAGGTTAACTATTTCTATTTTGTTCTTTATTCATCAGCGATGTAACTCTGCTTTAATCTCATGCTTGTAATCAAATTTGTTCTAGGTCATCTTGATTGGCTTATGTGCACTATTTTTTATAGCAAGGTATGAAGAGTGTTCCAATAGATGTTTTAATAGATAGGTGAGCTTGGCTTGTATCAAGACTACATGCCTTTATACATGAATGATTTTGGTTTCCTTCCTTCCCTTTCCTGTGCTCTATGATCCCTTGGGTATTTTTGCATTAACTTCTTTCCACAAGCTTGTAGGAAAGATGCTCTAATACCACTTGTAATGTCCTCTTTTGGGATATTTATTTATTTACCTTTAATTATTCATGAGTTTATAATATTTCTATAATATGTTTTTCATTGTTTTATATTTAATGTGTGTGTGTGTGTGTGTGTGTGTGTGTATCTCAAAGAGTCGCATCCTTTCATAATAATAATTATATTAATAATAATATAATTAATTATATATTTACATTAATAAGCTTAGTTATATTAATTAATAATACTTATTTAAATTATAACATATATTATTTTAATAATATATCAACTATATATTATTATATTATAATACTTATTAATATAGTGTTTTTATATTAAAATATATCAAGTAATCATGATAATATCATTATCTATTTATAATTATATTAGATTATCATTTCATACTTTCATAATGCTATTATAATGTGATATATATATAATATGATATTTGTATGATTATAATATAACATTAATTATAAAATATTATTATTAATATTATTTTATATATAATACTTGTTTAAATTATATGTTGAAAATGGGGATATCACATTCCTCATGACGGACCTCGCCTAGGTCTCTTAAATCAAGTGGATGTCCTTAGGTAGATTGTTAGGTACCACCCTAGCTTAGGTAGCTCCTTGAAAAACCTCAAGTGGTCTTATCACTACCACATAAATAATTAAAAGTGTCAAGTGGCATTGCAAATTACACTTAACAAATACCAATGACATGTCCAATCACATAATGTAATTTAATCTAACATTCATTTAGATTACATTTCTATATAACATAAAAAACAAAGAGGTTTTTATCTCTTCATCAGATTAAATATTGGTTTCAATGATTCACATATAGGTCTAACCTTGGTTCTCTAATTAAATTCCTTGGTCTATTTTTTGCACACTAAATTTGAGTATTAGTAGTTCTTGAGGAAATCAAATATATTAAATAGATGCTACATGATTAAATTCAATGCTCACATATATAATCTAATTTCAATAGTCCCTCACTTTCATAATACTTTCATAATTAAATTCCCATATAAGATATTTGCAACATTTAGAACATCACATAATAACTCATCAACATAAATTCTACTTTTTAAAAACATAATCCATATATTAGTTCCAATCCAACTAAAATCCAATTATCATCATTAACATAAGCATCTTATTCCTTGATGTTAAAGAATACCAAATAGGTCCTAATCATCACAACCTAATATCTTTTCAACTAAATTAAACATAGTATAATCACTAATAGTATCCAATTATCATCATGAAATAACACATAATAAGATAAAGTCTACAACCATAAGATCAATTATGCCAACTAATCAGAATGCATGTATAATGATGTCAACATAAGGTCAAAAATCAATCACCAAATAAAACTATTACATCCTATTTGTCAATTTATTCTAACCTCATGAAACATCAACATGGTAGTTTATAATCCCATAAAAAATATCCTCATAACACTACTAGCACAATAATTCACTCAACACATTTAGCATCATACATTAGTTTTACCAAGTAGACACTACTCCAATCCTAGTACAAATTCCATCTACAATTCTTAATGATTAATATATAAGAGTAAATTTTGAATCATCCCACTATATTAACCATCTAAATCAATCTTTCCTAATAAACTATAACATATTATGAAGCCATCAACATAGGTCTGGGCTAATACAATGTCATCTTGAGCCTTTTTCAATAAGGTCTAAATAATATTAACCTAATATAGCCTAATAGGAGATCTGATAAGAACAGTAAAAATAAGTATCAGCCTAAAATAAGATCTCATAATTCATTAATCAATAAGTGAAATTCCAAACATGACATACATGATTTCTAGAACCTTCTTACCATCATTCTTTCATAGGATGCATGGAGAAAAGTATATGATTCACATCCCATTTCCCAAAGATGGTTAAATATTTATCTTAACTAAAACATCTCATCTTATGCCCTTAACCTTTCATAACCCTCTATCAAAGGCCCCATTTGTAAAATTTTAGATTTCTAATAAAAGCACTAGATTAAGGGTATTACACCCCCCTATTTCCTTTAAATTCCTCCTAGAAGTCACCCAAAATTCGGGACATAGTCATAATCCTAGGACTTACCTCAACCTAAGATTAGTAGTCTGAATCCTAAAGTTATGCACTTCTTTTATGATAGGAAGTTTTTGGAAAGAGTTGTTAAAATTATCCATAAGGAAGATGATAATAAAATTATTAAGAATGTTGGGAAGTGTATGCACTTGATTCTCTAAAATATAATTGGATAAGTATTCTTGTGGTTATGGTGAAATTTATCACCCTAGATGGATTCTATAATAAATCTCACTACCACTACTTTGTGTTGTTAAATCACTTTAGGCTCAAAAGGTGGGTGTTCTTCCCATTCTATCATTTATGTCTTCTAACATAGAGTGTTAAGGCTCCTGAGAGAATCCCAATAAGGCCAATTTTCCTAAAGGATTAATGTTTCTAATTTAGAACTTTATTAAGAAAAATGTCTTGGATCTTTTTCACAAAGAATTCCAAAAAATAAGGAACTTCCTACTGGTCCAAAGAGTAGTAAGAGTAATGAGAAATATATCATTACTGAGTTGGAACATACCTCTCCTAGGTCAGAAAGAAAAAAAGGAAACCTATAGTGAATTATAAGGAAATGGAAATGAATTTAGAGGGGTAAAGTGTCAAAGACATAACAAAGGTCACTTCTACTAATGACGGTGTGAATGAAATGATTGCAGAGGAGGATTTGGATAGGGAGGAGTCTTATGGGTTAGTGGAAACATTATATCACCCTATGCCCTCTACTTCTAGTCCCCCTACTTATCTTTCTATTTAAAAGGATAAAATTTTGGAAGCATAAATTTTTATGATATGCCTATGGGGGAGTACTATAGAAACATGATTAGATCATTATCATGATGATATGTTACATTCATGACAATGTTTTTCATTGATGTCAACATAGCAATTTTTTGTGATATCTGACAGAAGAACATCGGTAAAGATCAAGTTGATATAGACAAATCATTGAGTAATTTCAGTAGAAAGGTTAAAGGGAGATTATACTATGTGTCTAGTAGAGGCAAATAACCTCAAAAGCATAACATATTAAGTCTAGAAGAAGTTATGCAAGTTTTGGTGAAGACTATTATGAGATAGAGTTTACAGAGGCATGTTCTAGTAAAGTTGTTATATCTCTTAGTAGATTTATTAATTTGAGAAGCCAAAATTAAATATATAAAGAAGACATGTTGGTGATGGTGTGGCTAAGCTCACTCATCATAATGTTATGTGTACAGGAAGTTATTCAAGTTACAAGGTGAAATATTAATGTTATTGCTAACTGTAATGTGTTCTTAATATGGTCCTATAATAATTAATTGAAGAAGGTGTAACAACCAACTCAAGGAATTGTTTTACGGATTTGGTATAAAGGAAGGACATTTTCCTTTATCAAGTATGGAGTAATGTAAATGATTATAAGTAGAAAATAGAGTGTTATGCGAAGATAAGAAGAGAAAAGTAGAAGTGAAGGAAACTTCATTGTTGAGGTTTTATAGTGTGATCCAAAGTCCGATACTTGGATTTGAGGTTCGTGACTTGGTCTACAAGGTCTAACAGTGATTGGTCTAATTGATAGGATAGAGGAAAGAAGTTAAAATTTAGTACATACAATTATTCTACAAGGAATAGTTGAGAGATTAGTTAGACAATGAATTTAGTGATCTTGCTCTAGAAGTTGTTTGGACAATGGGTCCATTTGTCTTCTACAACTCCTTAAAGGGTTGGAATCTTCTAATGAGTATTCAAAGTCTCCTAATAGGGAATCATATGTACTAAATTCTATAATATACTCCTAATAGTTTCCATCCTCTAACAACGAATATTTATATTAGTACATCATCTTATGGGTATCATTTCCACTATGGTTTTCCCTTTGATCAAGGGTTTCCCTAGTTAACATATCTAGTGTAATTGTCTATGTGCATTATTTTATCATTTTTGTTTACTTTGGATGAATGGATAAGATTGTTTAAAGTTGATAAATATGAAGATTAAGTTTAATAGCTTTGGAAGATCAATGGTGAAGTTAGTCCTAAGTTAGATAGAGGAAGTTTTGACACGTAGATAATGGAGATTCTTGGTGAGTTATCATATTTCTGTAAAGAACAAAGAATTGAGTTTTTAGATCCAGAATCCTTCTATTGTATACAATAGAATATAAGTACAAGAAATGATAGATCGAGAGCCATAAAAGACATAAAGATCAAGGAAGGTATCAATCTCCTCATGAAAAGAGAGCCAAAAGGTATGATTTTTTTTTTTTTGGGCATCTAAAGAGTTTGGTCATTTTTCATCTAGACGTCCTAAGAGAATAAGAAAAACTAGAAAAATTCCACTTCTTGATGAAGATAATGAATTTAAAGCTAGTATGGAAAGAGTCTTGAATGATTGTGATAATGAGCCTGAATTGGTTAATGAAGAGGAAGTAGTAGAAGAGATAGCCTTGGTGACTATTATGGAAAGTGAAAATGTAAAAGTTGATGAGAAATTCAGGACACAAGAAAGAGTAGTTGATTACAATTCAAATGATGAGAATGTTGTTACTAAACCAATGAATGATGAGCTATTCTTTGAGACTAACAATGATTTGCAGAATGAAGGAGAGTTAAGGTAGGTATAAATTTTGGAACCTTCAATAGAGCTAAGAGTTGAGATAACAACTCCTACTTCAGATAAGAATATGACAAAGAATCATCCACCCAAGTAGATCATTGGAAGTAGAAATAAAGTTGTAATGACAAGAAGTAGAATCAATGAAGAACTATATTTGATATCTCAATTTGAACCAAATAATGCAAATGAAGCATGTAAAGATGACTATTGGAAGGAAGCTATGAAAGAGGAATAAGAATGAGACATGGGAATTGGTTCCTAGACCAGTAGATAAGAATGTGATAGGAACTAAATGGGTATTCAGGAACAAGATGAATGAACAAGGCAAATTTGTAAGGAACAAGGCAAGACTGATATGTAAAGGTTACTTACAGCAAGAAGGAATAGACTATGATGAAACCTATGCTCTTGTGGAAATAATAGAAGGAGTTAGGTTATTCTTAGCATATGCAACATATAATAAATTCAAAGTATATCAAATGCATGTCAAGTCAGCAATTCTGAATGGAGAAATTGAAGTAGAGGTATACATAAAACAACCTGAAGGTTGTCCTTCAACAAATGACAAGCACGTAGTATACAAATTGAAGAAAGCATTGTATGGCTTGAAGCAAGCACCTAGAGCTTCGTATACAAGGTTAGACAAGCATTTGATAGTAATCTCTATTGGAAAGAAATTGATGATGGATTAATGATTTTGGTAATATTTGTTGATGATATCATATTTGGAGGAAATGATGATGAAAGTGAAAAGTTTGTAGAACAAATGAAGAAGGAATTTGAAATGAGCATAATAGGAGAAATGAAATATTTTCTAGGATTATAGATTGTGTAAGATAAAGAAGGAATTTGTATTTCTCAGACTAAGTATTTGAAAGATTTACTAAAAAGGTTTGGTTTAGAAACATGTAAACCTATTGGAACACCTATGGTAACTAGACACAAGTTATTTGCAAAGCATGAGACACCTACTGTTGAGCAAAACAAGTACAAATCTATGATCAAAGGATTGCAATATTTGACTCACACAAGGTTGGATATAAAAAATGTAGTTGGAATTGTTGCAAGATTCCAAGCTGATCATAGAGAAGTACATTATGCAATAGTCAAAAGGTTATTTAGATACCTAAAAGGAACACTAGAGTTTGGATTGTGGTATGATAGATCTAATGATTTCACTCTATATGCTAATTGGACAAGTAGTATGGATGATAGAAAGAGCACCAGTGGTGGAGCCTTCTTTCTTGGAGGAAGATTGGTTTCTTGGCTAAACAAAAAGTAGGATTGTATCTCACAAAGTATAGTGGAAGTAGAATATGTTTCCATATCAAAAAATTGTAATCAAGTTATTTGGATGAAGCAGATGTTGAAGGATATAAGGATAGAATTTAGTGAACCTATTGTCATACATTGTGACAATAGAAGCACAATAAATATTTCTAAGAATTCGGTGTTGTATTCTAAGACCAAGCACATTTCTATCAAATATCACATGCTGAGAGAGAAAGTTGTAGAAAAGGAAATTATATTGGAGTATGTAAACACCAAAGAGCACATTGTAGATATTTTCACTAAGCCTCTTCCCAAAGAGACTTTTGAGTATTTGTGAGGTATGTTAGGGGTTATGCCCTTTCCTACATCAGAGTAGATGATGCAAGAGTGCATCAGTCTAGTGTAATAGAGCATTATTGTTTGTCTAGATTGAATGTTAATGCTTCATGTATGGGGGAGTATCTATGATGGACAGAGTCATCTAGGACTCTTGTTGGATGTTATTTTTGAACAATGTCTTTGGACACTTGAGCTACTTAGAAATAGTTATTGTAGAGTTTGATGTTGCTGAAACCTTTGACATTGATGTCAATGGGGGAGAAGTACAACATGGAAAAATAGTTCAAAAAGCACAAAAAACAAGTACAACATGTTCAAAAAATTAGTTGGAAAGAAGTACAATAGAAGAAGTATAGAATGGAAAAATAGTTTGATGTAAAGCATATTGAGGTATATTAATGGGGGAGAATGATTGATGAAGAGGATTTGAAAAGAAAGGTTAATAGTCTTTTGTAGTTGGTATTCTTGGAACTATATGTTTTTCATCTATGTTGCCATCAATGCCAAAGGGGGAGGTTGTTATGCTGATGATATTCCTATGGGGGAGTACTTTAGAAACATGATTAGATCATTATCATGATGATATGTTACATTCATGACTATTTTTTTATTGATGTCAACATAGCAATTTTTAGTGGTATTTGAGAGAAGAATAGCAGTACAGATCAAGTTGATATGGATAGATCATTGAGTGCTTTCAATAGCAAGGTTAAAGGGAGATTATACTATGTTTCTAGTATATGAAACTAGCCTCAAACTAATAAGATATTGTCTGGAAGAAGTTATGCAAGTTTTGGTGAAGAGTATTTTGAGATAGAGTTTAGAAAGGCATGTTCTAGTAAACTTGTTATATCTCTTAGCAAAGTTGTTATTTTGAGAAGCCAAAGTTAAAGATGTGAAGAAGACATATTGGTGATGACATGGCTAAGCTCACTCATCATAATTTTATGTGTGCAAAAAGTTATTCAAGTTGCAAGGCGAAAGATTAATGTTATCGCTAAGTGTAACATGTTCTTAGTGTGGTCCTATAATAATTAATTGAAGAAGGTGTAATAGCCAACTCAAGGAATTGTTTTATGGATTTGGTATAAAGGAAGGACATTTTCCTTTATCATGTATGGAGTAATGTGAATGATTGTAAGCACTAAAAAAAGTGGAATGTAAAGATAAGTAGAGCAGAGTGGAAGTGAAGGAAAATTCATTGCCAAGGTTTTATTGTGTCATCCAAAGTTTGATACTTGGATCCAAGGTTCTTGACCTAGTCTACAAGGTCTAACAATGATTGGTCTATTTGATAGGATAGATGAAAGAAGTTAAAGTTTAGTATATATAATTATTCTACAAGGAATAGTTGAGAGATCAGTTGGACGATGAGTTTGGTTATCTTGATCCAGAAGCTATTTGGACAATGGGTCCATCTGTCTTCTACAACTCCTAAAAGGGTTGGAATCTTCTAACAAGGATTCAAAGTCTCCTAATAGGGACTCATATGTACTGAATGTTGTAATAGAAAACTAACAAGGTCTATCCTATAACAATTAATATTTGTATTAGTACATCATCATGTGGGCATCATTCCCATCGAGGTTTTCCCTCTGATCAAGGGTTTCCCTAGTTAACGCATCTGGTGTAATTGTCTATGTGCATCTTGTTATGGTTTCTATTTACTTTAGATGAATGGATAAGATTGTTTAAGGTTGAAAAACTTTTTAATTATTGGATAACTGATTCAACTCCCTCTTAGTTATCTTGGTGGACTATTGTTTCTAACAAAAAATTCCTCATATTGGGAAAATAAATAATAAGAATGAAATAAACATAGATGAGAATGTTATGGAGGAGGAAAGAGAGGTAGGTTATCTTGTTCAACTATGATGCCTTTGTAAAAAATGATACCCTAATTTTTCCTTATATTTTGACTCGGAGGCTAGAGAGGGTAAATAGATAGGAAAAGTCTGGTGAGATTATAGGGGGAAAGGACAAAGAGGTAAATGAATGATGCTCCCCCATTCTGAAGATGGTTGATCTTAGGATGAAGTTAATGTCAAGTTGTTGAAGGAAGATCTAAGGGATATTAAGATTGATCTCCCTTTGGAGGTTCTTTAGACTCCCAAAGTGATATTCATGTACTCTTTCCTTATGGAGAAAAGGACATTCAATTCTATTAGGTCCCTTGATTTGATTTGTAGAAGCCTAAATGCTAAGCTAGAAGATCTCCAACGGTGTTTGGTGGAAGCGTATAAGAAGGAAAAGGAGGGGAATTTAGAAAATAATGGCACAAGAATTGAGGAGATAAAGACAAGAACAAATAAAATAGAAATTTTAGTCACAAGTCTCATTGATAGTTTTTTGGGGATCATAGGCCTCAATAGATAACTTGAATAAGTTGGTGGGTAAAGTGGACCAAAAGGTTGGGGCTATGTTGCTTTTGGACATGGAAGTGATTGATACTATAGGGCAGGTTACTAGCCTAGGGAAAAAAATGAGGTCTAGTACAAAGAATAAGTCGGTAGCCAAATGCTCTCTACACCGAGTGGAGATTACAAATACAACTTGTAAATTGAATGAGTTCAAGTAGGTGTGTGTGTGTGTGTGTGTGTGTGTAATGCCAAGAGTAATCATTCTTAAGGTGCCTATTTTCATATATCCCAACTAAGAAAAAATAATCATTGGATTTAATGAAAATAGATGCCTTGAGAATGATTAATCTCGACATTGTGTCTATGTGTGTGTATAGATATATATAAGCTAGTGGCAGTCGTGACGCAATAGGAAAAGTAATTTTTTTATTTTTCTATTTTTGGTAAGGTTAGTATCAAATTATTTATTTATTTTTAAACATAGTTGTATAAAATTACTATGAAATTGTAGTTCTATAAACTTCAAATAAAACTAGTCTTCAACATTTTATTTTTAAATTATATATATGGTGTTCAATTTGCAAAACTTTAATTTATTTTTATTTTAAGGATATTGTTACTTAAAATGTTACATTCAAGAGTAGAGTAATGTTTAGGGTTAGATTTTTTGTTAGAATTAGAATTAAAATTAGGGTTAGGGATATGGTTATGGTTAGGGTTTGAATTAGAGTTAGGGTTAGGGTTATAATTAGAGCTAGAGTTAGGGTCAAGGTTAGAGTTACAATTAGAGTTAGGATTAAACTTAGGTTTATAATTGGAGTTAGAGTTAGGGTTAGTTAGAATTAGGGTTACAAATATATTTAGGGTTAGAGTTAGAGTTAGGGTTAGGGTAAGGGTAAGAATTAGGGTTAGGGTTAGAAATAGGGTTATAAATATAATTAGAGTTAGGGTTAGGGTTAGGGTTAGAATTAGAGTTAGAATAATGGTTAGAGTTAGAGTTAGAGTTAGGGTTATAGCTAAGGTTAGAATTAGGGTTAGGGTAAGCAATAGGGTTACATTTAGGGTTAGCTTTAGTGTTATGGTTAGATTTAGGTTTAGCATTAGGGTTAGGGTTACAATTCGAGTTGGAGTTAGAGTTAGTGTTAGTGTCAGTATTAGTATTAGTGTTAGAGTCAGATTTAGAGTTTGGATTAGAATTGGGGTTAGAGTTAGGGTTAGGGTTAGAGTTAGAGTTGGGGTTATAATTAGATTTAGAGTTAGGGTTCAAGTTAGAGTTAGAGTTAAAGTTAGAGATATAGTTGGGGATCAGATTAGGGTTAGAGTTAGGGTTAGATTTAGGGTTAGAGTTAGAGTTAGGGTTAGAATTAGGGTTGGGGTTAGGATTAGAATTAGGGTTAGGGTTAGAGTTAGAGTTATATATAGTCTTAGGGTTGGAAAATTAGAGGTAGGGTCAAGGTTTGAGTTAGGGTTAGGGTTAGGGTTAGTGTTAGGAATAGGGTTACAATTAGAGTTATAGTTATAGTTATAGTTAGGGTTAGAGTTAGATTTAGGGTTAGAATTAGGTGTAGGGTTTGAAATAGAGATAGAGTTAGAGTTAGGGTTAGATTTAGAGTAAGAGTTAGATTTAGGGTTAGAATTAGGGTTAGGGACAAAATTAACATTAGAGATAGTGTTAGGGTTAGAATTAGTGCTAAGGTTAGGGTTAGGGTCAGGGTGAGAATAAGAGTTAGAGTTAGGGTTAGAGTTAGCATTAGAGTTATAGTTAGGGTTAGAATTAGGTTAGGGCTAGGGCTAGAATTGAGGTTAGGGTTAGAATTAGGATTAGAGTTAGGGTTATATAAGGTTAGGGTTAGGGGTACAAATAGGGTTAGACTCAGAGGTAGTGTTAGGGGTAGGGTTACAAATATAGTTACGGTTAGAGTTAGAGTTAGGGTAAGGGTAAGGGTAAGAATTAGAGTTAGGGCTAGAATTAGGGTTACAAATACATTTAGGGTTAGAATTATGGTTATGGTTAGGGTTAGAATTAGAGGTAGGGTTTGAGTTAGAATTAGAGTTAGAGTTAGAGCTAGAGTTAGAATTAGAGTTAGAATTAGAGTTAGAGTTAGGGTTAGAGTTAGGGTTAGCATTAGAATTAGGGTTAGGGTTAGAATTAGGGTTAGAGTTAAGGTTAGTGTTAGGGTTATAGTTAGAGCTCAGGTTAGAATTAGGTTTAGGGTTACAATTGGTGTTAGCGTTAGTGTTAGTGTCAGTGTTAGTATTAGTGTTAGTGTTAGTGTTAGTGCTAGTGTTAGTGTTAGTGCTAGTGTTAGTGTTAGTGTTAGTGTTAGTGTTAGTGTTAGAGTTAGGGTTAGAATTGGGATTAGAATTGGGGTTAGAATTAGGGTTAGCATTAGAGTTAGAGTTAGGGTTCAAGCTAGAGTTAGAGCTAAAGTTAGAGATAGAGTTGGGATTAGGGTTAGATTTGAGGTTAGGGTTAGATTTAGGGTTAGAGTAGAGTTAGGATTAGAATTAGGGTTGGGGTTAAAATTAGAATTTAGGTTAGGGTTAGAGTTAGATATATATATATATAGTGTGTGAGGGTTTAAATTAGGCGTAGGGTTAGGATTAGAGTTAGGATTAGGAAAAATATTAGGGTTAGGGTTACAATTAGAGTTAGAGTTAGAGATAGAGTTAGGGTTAGAGTTAAAGTTAGAGTTAGAGTTATGGTTAGAATTAGGGGTAGGATTAGGGTTAGAATTAGAGATAGAGTTAGAGTTAAGCTTAGAGTTAGAGTTAGAGTTATAATTAGGGTTAAATTAGGGTTAGGGTTAGAATCAAGTTTTGAGCTAGAATTAGGGTTAGAGTTAGGGTTAGAATTAGTGTTAGGGTTAGGGTTATGGTGAGAATTAGAGTAGAGTTAGAGTTAGGATTAGAGTTATAGTTAGGGTTAAGGTTAGGGCTAGAATTAGGGTTAGGGTTAGAGTTAGGATTAGAGTTAGGGTTATATAAGGTTAGGGTTTGGGATAAGGGTAGAATTAGAGTTAGAGTTAGGGTTAGGATTAGAGTTAGAGTTAGAGTTAGAGTTAGAGTTAGAGTTAGAGTTAGAGTTAGAGTTAGAGTTAGAGTTAGTTAGCATTAGAGTTAGAGTTAGAGTTTGTGTTATTATTGTAATTAAGGTTATATTAGGGATTACTGCTCCTATTACAGTTAATGTTAGTGCTACAATTACAATTTAAGTTAGTGTTAGGGTAATTGTCAAGTTAATTATTTATGTGGGTTAGTCCTATTATAATGCCCATGATTAGTGCCATTGTGACACATGTTATTAACATTTTTTATAATGCACTCCATCCCTCTCCCATCTTTTCCCACTCTCTAGTGATTGTCTTTAATCATTCCTCTCTCTCTCTCTCTTACATTATATATTGTTAAATTTTTAATAATGCTAATGCAAGTTTTATTACAATGATTAAGAATTGTAATAAATAAATATGTCTATCATGAAGGACATCTATTTAGACTTATGATTTTCTTTCTTAATTATTTATTGCAAGCTAAACTTTAAGAAACCACCTCTAGAAAAATATATAATTATTGGCAAATCTTTTATTATTTTGAAAAACCAAATTATTTTTATCGGCAAATCTCTCCATTCTTTTATTTTAAATATTATTTACATTGGAAATTATTTTGGAATCATAATGTTGTAGTAGAAAATATTGGTGAATCTCAATAATAATAAGAAGTTTGCTAATTGTCATGGAATATTACAAATCAAAATTGAACATGTTTTTTCTCATGGAAATTATGAGGATATAATTAAATTATATTTTAAATCAATAGTGAAAACTAAATATTGGTAATATATCCCTAAAGTAACTAATAATTATGACCTAAATGATAAATGTAATTATGAAAGAAATATATCTTGAGAAGGGAAAATCAATATTTGATATGCTTGCAGCCTCCACTTTTCATACCATCAATGCTTTCATTTATTATTTTTAATGGAAAGTTTTCTATGAATGCATGTTTTTCAGTACTTCACATAGATTGTGGGTATTATTTGAACTTTCAAAAAGCAAGACATTGATAATTTCCTGGCATTTTCTCTTATCTTTTTCAATCACATTTTGTAGAGTGGTTTTCTTTATGCAAATATGGGTGGGGAAGAAAAAAAATAGAACCTGAGAAGTGCCATTACAAGAAAAAGAAGAAGGAAGTTTAGCATTAGTTTGAAAAAAGAAATGTTACTAGTTACATAGAAAAATTTCATGGTTAAAAAGCTCATGTGACAGATAGTTTCTACAAATCTTGGGATCATTGATACAATTACTCCCTATGACAGACAGCTCACCATTAATGCTAATTTCATTAATGAGGTTACCAGGATACCAAATGAAGGAATGAGATTTTTCAAGTAGAAAAAAGCTTTGGAAGAGGTTGTCAAGCATTTTCCCAAAAATGACTAGGAGGAAGTGAGATTGGTAAAGGTTGGAAATTTCTATGATCTTGCTCAAATTAAGAATATCTGGCAAGAGCTTCTCACTTGTGTATAGTTGTATTTCATTATGGATGGTAGGTTTTCTAGGGTTCATCAATACCACTTTTTTTTTTGGATTATTTCCATTACAAGAAAATAATCTCCTTCCCTTACTTCTTGGTGAATTCTCTCCTAACTGGGTTTAAATCCCATAAGCATAAGGGGTCTAGACCTATCATCCATGAGGGTCTCATCTTGCTTATCACTGAGTTTTGTTGAGATAGTACCCCTACTCACTTTGTTTCTACTAGTAAATAGAAAGGGTTGTAGAAGGTACACCTAGGAGCAAGGAAAATATGTTGGAAATGATTGAAATGATCATAAGAACAATTATTGGAATAATATATGGAATTGGTAAAGAATGTCCTCAATTATTGTTTTGTCATTGATGTCAAACTTGCTACTTGTAGGGATGACAATTTCTTTAGTGATCCAAATACGATCAATTAGTTGATTGTCAAGGTGGAAGCAATCAATAAGATGTAACTAGAACACCTAGAGAAAGGTTGAAGTTATGATGTTGTAATGAAGTACAAGGATCAGTCAAGCCATTAATGAAATAGTGTATTGGATGACATACTAAAAGATACAAATAATGAGCACACTAAAACATATCAAAGATCTAAGGTTTTAGCTAAGTCTTGTGTAAAGCTCAAACTATGTTCAGGTGCCGAGCAAGTTCAAGTATCGAGCAAGTTCAAGTGCTGAGCAGGTTCAAGTGTCGAGCAGCACAGAAGTGTTGAGCACCAGTAACTCAATGATTCCGAATAACACAAAGGTGCCAAGCACTAGTAACTAAATAATGCCAAGTTGTTGCATCATTGAGAAAATTGAAGATTCATCAGATCAAAGCTAACAAAGTTGTTATCTAGAAATGTGTGAATTAAAAGGAGGATAAGAATAATGAGTTGGTGGCACAGAACACCATGTAGAACATTTTTAAGGTACAGTTGGCAAAGAAAACAAGATATGGGGTAGATACATTGTATCCTACCTAATCCATTTTTGAAACCCTAAAATTAGAGAGGGAGAATTGAGTGGCAAAGGAAAATCAGACTTGTATATAAGAAGACATAAGTTAATAGAAAACAGTGTGGAAGAGAGTGGAATAGAGGGGATAGTGTGAGAGAGAGCCGTAGTCAAGCATAAAAGCATGAAATACTGAAGAATGAGCTAAGGAGAATGAAAGCACAGGAACTCTGTTTAATAGACAACCACAAGGATGATTGCATTAGCAGAATGAATAGGTAAACTCAAGGAGACGAAGCTTGAGAGAGAGACAAGCAAGTCAGAACTAAAGTGATTGAAGCCAAGCATAAAGATTGAACTGAAAGAGTGATCTGAAATCTGCAAAGTATGTTGTAAGTTATGTCAGATCAAAAGACCATTATCGTTACTTTCTAGCAATTGTAACATTAAGATAAATCCTATGGACTTAGGTTGGTTTAACAACCATTAGATAAATCCTTTAACAGGGTGACATTCCAAGTGGTGTTCTAAAGACCTTTAACCAGGCCCATTCCTAACAGTTTGGTGAAATCCTCTAACAAGGTCACATTTAATAGTGTGTTGTAAGCCTTTAACAGGACAAGCTTTTAACAGGGCATCACTTCAGAAGAGTGAGAATCAAGTAGCATGTTATTGGTGGTTTTTCCCAAATTGGGTTTCCACGTAAATCATTGTGTTATGTGTTGATCTTGAATGTTTTATCTTTGCATGTTGATTTACAGTAATTTGCTTATATGACTATTTTAAGTTTGAACAAATGAAAAGGGTATAAAAGTATTAGAAAGGTATGAATAGGGCATTTTGGACCTTGAATAACTGATTCACCCCCCCGCCCCCCCCCCCCCCCCCCCCCCCCCCCTCTCAGTTATTCTAAAGAATTCTAACAATTGGTATCAAAGCCTGACTACTGATTCAGTTTAAAGGGACTACTAGCAGAAAAGATCAAAATGCCAAAGAGAGAAGCTCCCAAGCTCAACAAAGACAACTTTGTTGCATGGCAAAGTTTGATGAAGCTACATCTTGGATCCATAGGAGATTATGCCCAAAATTCAATTGTCACTAAACATGTAGATCCAACAGGTGCTCCTACTGCCGAAGACATGAAAAACAAACAAGAACACAACCAGACAATGCTGGAGATTGCCTCTGCACTCAGCTATGCTGAATTTGATGATATTAAAGGATGTGACATTGCATTCAAAATGTGGAAAGCCCTATCAGACATCTATGGAGGAGATCAGAATGTACAAAGAGCAAAAAGAGAAAGTCTCAGAGGAAAATTTGATGACATGAAAATGGAAGAAAATGCTTGAATGGAAGAATAAAGGAAGTGGTAAGTGCAATAAGATGCTTGAATGGTGAACTAGATGAAGATACTGTTAATAGTAAGTTCTTAAGAACCTTACTCCCTATCTATGCTATTAGAGTATCAGCAATACAGGAGCTAAGATGTATACTAGGAAATAATCTAAGCTTTGAAGGTATAATAGGTACACTCACTGCATTTGAGTTATCTAACTTTGACAACTACAAACCTGAAAATGTTGAATCTTCTTTTAAGGCCAAGTTATCACTAAAAGATGTCGAATAGGTGAAATCAAGGAAAGGAAGAAAAATGAAGTATGTATCCAGTGACAGTAGCACTAATGAGGAAGATATGGAACAATTGAAAGCATTGCTCGCTAGAAGATTTCACAGGAGGAAAGGAAAATTCAAAGGTAAGATGCCTATCATTTGTTTCAATTGCAATGAAGTAGGTCATATTGCTGCAAGATTTCCACAGAAAAAGGATTCCAAGGAAGGAAACAAATACAAGAACAGAAGAGATGATGACAAGAGAGATTACAAAGAAAAAGGTAAGAAGTGTTATATTGTTAAAGAAAATTCAAATGACAATGATGATGAAGTTGTTTATGTAGCCATGAAGGACCAATCTAATGAAGAAGAAGCCACAACACTGGTGACATGTATAAACAAGAATGACAGATGGATCATAGAAAGTGGATGCTCACATCACATGATAGGAGACAAAAGTAAGTTTGTTAACTTTACTCAGTATGATAGAAATAGTGTTAGATTTGGTAATGATGCTCCATGTCAAATCAGAGGAAAAGGTTCCATTAAGCTCAAAGACCAAATTTCATGTGACAATGCATACTATGTTGAAGGATTAAACTACAATTTACTGAGTGTCTCACAATTAAGCAATATAGGTTGCAAAGTGGAATTTGAAAACAAAACTGCAAAAATCTTTGACAATGATGGTAAACTAATAGGAAAAGGTGATCAAACAAAGAGTAATTTGTTTTACCTTGATAATGCTTCCTGTCTATTTGCAAAATTTGATGATGAATGGCTATGGTATAGAAGATTATGTCATGTCAACTTTGACAATTTGGTCAAAATCAATAAAATGAAGAAAGTGAGAGGTCTACCAAAATTGAAGAAGCCTGATAATATCATGTGTAAACAATGTCAGCTAGGAAAGATGACAAAGTCAAGTTTCAAAAGCAAAAACTATACATCTAAAGAGATACTTGAGTTAGTTCACATTGACTTATGTGGTCCAATGGAAATACAAACCTATAGAGGAGATAAATACATAATGTTATTTGTTGATGACTATTCCAAGATGATGACTGTTATGTTCTTAAAACAAAAATCTGATACTTTTCAAATGTTTAAGTGGTATGTTGCTAGAGTTGAAAAGGAAATTGGAAAAAGCTTGAAATTTCTAAGAGTAGATAGAGGTGGTGAATTTACATCAAATGAATTCGAGATATTCTATAATGACAATGGAATCAAAAGACAAACATCAGCTCCTAGAACTGCCCCATAGAATGGAATTGCTGAAAGAAGAAATAGATCTATAATTGACTGTGCCAAAACATTAATGATGGAAAAGAATGTTGCTCCAAAATACTGGAGAGAAGCTGTAAGTGTAGCAGTTCATACATTGAATCGAGTACAAGTCAAGAAAGGTACAAATACAACACCTTTTGAATTATGGTATGGTTACTCACCGAATGTAAAAAATTTCAAAATATTTGGTTGCAAATGTTTTATCCTTAGAGATGTTAGAAATGGAAAATTTGATGCAAAAAGTGATGAAGGTATATTTCTTGGCTACTCCACAAGAAGTAAGGCATATAAGTGTTTGAATGTTAACACAAACAAAATTGTGGAAAGTGTAAATGTAAATTTTGATGAGCACATAGAAGTCCAAGCTGAAGAACCAAAGAAAATGGAAGAATATAGAACCTTTGTATATTCTTATGAAGGAATGACTGCTGATGAGGATGATTTCAATCAAATTAAAAGTCAACAACAAGTGTCAGTTTCAGCCGATTCAGAACTAGTGAATGCCGAGTTACAGAATAAAGAAAATGCACAATCCGATTCAGAAGACAACATACATGATGAAGAACAACCTGATAATGAAGAGCATAGTGATCCTGAATCTGAAAGATCAAACAGGGAAACAAGGACAGAGCCAAGATTATCCAAATATGTAAAAAGACATCACCCTGCTGAACAAATAATTGATGACAAAGATGCAAGACCAATGACAAGGAATAGACTAAGACATGAATCATGTTTGATCAGCAAATCTGAACCCAAGACAGTATACGGTGCATTACAAGATGGCGATTGGTATAAAGCTATGGAAGAAGAAATTGAGCAAATAAGAGAAAATAAAACCTGGTGTTTGGTCTCCAGACCAACTGACAAGAATGTGATTGGCACCAAGTGGGTATTCAGAAACAAACTAGATGAGAATGGTGAGATTACCAAAAATAACGCCAGATTAGTATGCAAGGGTTATGCTCAAGAAGAAGGACTAGATTATGGAGAAAAATTCGCTCATGTTTCTAGAATGGAAGGAGTAAGAACTTTACTTACATATGCTGCCTACAAAGATTTCAAAGTCTATCAGATGGATGTAAAATCTGCCTTCTTAAATGGTATACTAGAAGAAGAAGTCTACATTGAACAACCAGAAGGATTTGTTGATGAAAACAATAGGGATATGGTGTGTAAGTTACATAAAGCACTCAATGGTTTGAAACAAGCACCTAGAGCATGGTATGAGAGACTTCACAAGTATCTAGTGCAAATTGGATTTGAAAGAACTGATGATAACAAAAACATGTACATCAAAGCAGAAGAAGGTAAAGACATTATTGTATCTAAAATTTTTGTGGATGACATAGTATTTGGTGGTAAGGAAGTACTTTGCAAAGACTTTGCTGACAAAATGAAACATGAATTTGAATTGTCTATGTTTGGTGAAATCAAATTTTTTGTTAGATTGCAAGTTCATCAACTCAAACATGGAATATTTATTACACAATCAAAATACATCAAAGAAATTCTTAAAAAATTTGGATTGGAGGAATCCAAACCAGTCAGCATACCAATGGTCATAGGGAATAAGCTATCCAAAAATGATGAGTCAGCTGAAGTCAATCAAACATTGTACATATCCATGATTGGAAAACTACAATATGTTGTACATAATAGACCAGACATAGCATTAGCAATTGAAATAGTGGCTAGATTCTCTGCTAATCCTAAAGAAAATCATCTCATAGCAGTAAAAAGAATAATGAGATATCTCAAAGGGACTGATGATTTTGGTCTATACTACAAAAAGAATGGAAAATTTGAAATCAATGCATATACAGATGCTGACTAGGGAGGAAACATTGATGACAGAAAAAGCACAAGTGGAGGTGCATTATTTTTAGGCAAAAGGTTGGTTACCTGGACTAGCAAGAAAAAAACATGTATATCCTAGTCCACTACAGAATCAGAATATGTGGCAGTTGTAGTCAATTGTACAAACATTGTATGGCTCACACATCTATTGAATGTAATGAAAGAAGAAGTAACAAAACCGGTGATATTATATTGTGATAATACAAGTACTATAAACATATCCAAAAGTCCAGTGATGCATGCAAAAACCAAGCACATTGCAATCAAGTATCATTATGTCAGAGAATTGGTAGAAGACAAACAAGTGAAGTTGGAATACATTCACACAAAGGAACAAACTGTAGATATCTTCACCAAACCATTGCCTAAGGATGCCTATGAATATCTTAGAGGCAAGTTGGGGGTTGTACCCCTAATCCAAGCAGTTTAAGGCAACAAGGAAGCTACCTTGCATCAACAGGAATAAATCATTGAAATATTAACAGGTTGATGCAAAGGATGACAGTAGGAATAGAAAATCCAAATCAGTCACAAGCATGGTGACAGAGGGAGAAAGACAACAAGATGCCAAAGCTTATATTTTGCATAATAAAGATGCTACATCTTTGGCATTTATGTCAAAGAGGGAGAAATATGCAGAAAACCGATCAATGCAAAGTAAGAGGGAGATATATATATGAAAGAGGGAGATATATGTGATCAATAGTGAAAATGCAGCAAATCAATACAATCTTGGTGGTAACTGAATTGATTACTTGATCAGTTTGGTTTGCCATCAATGCCAAAGAGGGAGATTGTTGGAAATGATTGAAATGATCATAAGAATAGTTTTTGGAATAATATATGGAACTAGTAAAGAATGTCCTCAATCATTGTTTTTTCATTGATGTCAA
Source organism: Cupressus sempervirens (assembly GCA_028749045.1). Classification (NCBI taxonomy): domain Eukaryota; kingdom Viridiplantae; phylum Streptophyta; class Pinopsida; order Cupressales; family Cupressaceae; genus Cupressus; species Cupressus sempervirens. Next base: position 729,115,492 of record CM053786.1, read on the forward strand.
ACTTGCTACTTGCAGGGATGACAATTGCTTTAGTGATACAAATACTATCAATTAGTTGATTGTCAAGGTGGAAGCAATCAATAAGATGTAACTAGAACACCTAGAGAAAGGTTGAAGTTATGATGTTGTAATGAAGTACAAGGATCAATTAAGCCATTAATGAAATAGTGTATTAGATGACATACTAAAAGATACAAAGAATGAGCACACTGAAACATATCAAAGATCTATGGTTTTAGCTAAGTCTTGCGTAAAGCTCAAACCAAGTTCAAGTGCCAAGCAAGTTCAAGTGCCGAGCAAGTTCAAGTGCCGAGCAAGTTCGAGTGCTGAGCAGGTATAGGTGCCGAGTAACACAGAAGTGCCGAGCACCAGTAACTCAATGATGCCGAGTAACACAGAAATGCTGAGCACAAATAACTAAATAATGCCGAGTTGCAGAATCATTGAGAAAATCAAAGATTCGTCAGATCAAATCCGACAAAGTTGTTATCTAGAAATTTGTGAATTAAAAGGAAGATATGAATGATGAGTTGGTGGCACAGAACACCATGTAGAATGTTTTTAAGGTAAAGTTGGCAAAGAAAACAAGATATGGGGTAGATACATTGTATCCTACCTAATCCATTTTTGAAACCCTAAAATTAGAGAGGGAGAATTGAGCGGCAAAAGAAAATTAGACTTGTATATAAGAAGACATAAGTTAATAGAAAACAGTGGGGAAGAAAGTGGAATAGAGGGGATAGTGTGAGAGAGAGCCGTAGTCAAGCATAAAAGCATGAAATGCTGAAGAATGTGCTAAAGAGAAGAAAGCACTGGAACGCTGTTTAATAGACGACCACAAGGATGATTGCATTAGCAAAATGAATAGGTAAACTCTAGGAGATGAAGCTTGAGAGAGAGACAAGCAAGTTAGAACTAAAGTGATTGAAGCCAAGCATAAGGATTGAAGTGAAAGAGTGATCTGAAATCTGCAAAGTATGTTGTAAGTTATGTCAGATCAAAAGACCATTATCGTTACTTTCTAGCAATTATAATAGTAAGATAAATCCTATGGACTTAGGTTGGTTTAACAACAATTAGATAAATCCTTTAACAGGGTGACATTCCAAGTGGATGTTCTAAAGACCTTTAACTAGGCCCATTCCTAACAGTTTGGTGAAATCCTCTAACAAGGTCACATTTAACAGTGTGTTGTAAGCCTTTAACAGGGCAGGCTTTTAACAGGGAATCACTTCAGAAGAGTGAGAATCAAGTAGCATGTTACTGGTGGTTTTTCCCAAATTGGGTTTCCACATAAATTATTGTGTTATGTGTTGATCTTGAATGTTTTATCTTTGCATGTTGATTTACAGTAATTTGCTTATATGACTATTTTAAGTTTGAATAGATGAAAAGGGTATAAAATTAGAAAGGTATTAATAGGGCATTTTGGACCTTGAATAACTAATTCACGCCCCCCCCCCCCAGTTATTCTAAAGAATTCTAACAAAATATTGGTGACTCTTTGAGGAAAATATATATATAACAAGGAGTGGGCTCTGGCGATGAAAATAGACTTTGATCAAAGCTCTGATGATTTGGAGGTTGTTGATGCTCCCCCAGATGATGACACTCCTTAGAGTATCAGTGACGATTGTTCTTTTAAGAACAAGGATATTGCTCTCAACCTAGATGATATCTCAGGCCATGACTTGATGCTTTCCTCACCTAGTACTATCAACAAGAGAGGTAAGAATTCTTCCATTAAGGGTAATGTTATGGTTAATGTCCCTTCCTCTAAATGCAAAAGAACGAAAAGAAACAACTCTATTCTAAAGGTGAAGGATGTTATCACCAAAGATGATAGTGGGAAGTTGGTGAATGAGGTTGTCTTACTAGATGAGCAGACCAGTAACAATGAAAGAGATGGGATTTTAAGCTCAAATACCCAGTCACTAGACTTGGTATGTGCTGAGATCTCCCTTGTTAACACTACCCTTTCCCATGATCCTGTGACCACTACTAATTCTTAGGCCAAATGAGGCCATGGTGACACTAATCTTGGTACAGATAATGAGCCAAAGACCACAACCCAAAACCAAAAGGATAAGCTTCAATAAACTATGGATTATGAGGATACCCAAGATTTAAAAGGTGATGATAAAGTTCTAGAATATCTAAATAAAGCTAAATATAGAGCCAATATTGGGTTGGAGATGGATACATGGGTTAGGTCTGAAATCAAAAAACTTCACTTGTCTATTTCTTCTTTGCAGGAAAAGTTCATTTTTTTATAGGTGAAGCTAGATGAGGAATACAAGAAGAGGGTGACTATGATTCTCTGGTTGGGAACATCCCAACCAAACTCTAGGAGTATGAAGTTTCCCTTAAAATTTTGATTAAGGATAGTGAGATGGGTATGCAGGATGTTACTTCATCCATCTTGGTTGATGTTGCCTCCATTGGGAAAGCTTCTCTGAATGAAGCCAAGTCAATCGATCAAGCTTCATCATTGATTGGTGGTCTGAGAAGAAGGACCAAACAGAGCACTAAGAAAACTGACCTTCAGATTCCTCTAAAGAATGCGCACGATTCTCTTAAGGAGGTTGTTGTCTTAGGTACTACCATTTTTAGTGCTATAAAAGAACTGATCTAAGTTTTTTCTAGGTTCTTTCTAAACTTTTCTTACTTCTATTTTGTTTACTTTTGTTGGTTGCTAGTCCATATAAAACCAGCGTGACTTGGTTGTTGGTCCATGTAAAACTAGCCTTTGAATTCTTCTTTGACTATTAGTTTTGTTGGTCGCTATAAAACCAACTCCTTACTTTGGTTCCTTTTTGTTTGAGGTTTCAGGACCTCTTCAAACCTACTTTTACCTAATCAAAACTAATCATTATGATAAGTATTGGTGAATTAATTTTAATTTCTTTGATAATATATAATATTTACGTCAATCAAATCTAATCATGTATCAAATATTATAGCGAATCTTTGAGTTTAAATTTTTTAATAAAATAAATTATTGAGTGATTTCAAATATTTTAGGACTAAATTTAATAAAAATGTGGTGATTTAGGTTGCATTAAATCTTAAATTTTTAGCTAAACTGCTAGCAAAAAATTTCTAAATTTTGCAAAATTACGAATATTCACCACTAAAAACACCCTATTAATTAACATATTTAGTGGCCACATCCATTGAAGAAATATTTTGAACAAAAATTAATTTATCTTTTCTTGTTCACTTCTTCATGAAAGTTACAGAGAACAATGGGGAAACAAAACTCCAAATACAACTAACTAGAAGAAGTAAAATTCTCGTAAAATTCTCAAACTAGAGACAAGAATGAACTATATACAAAATAAAGCTTTGTAATGATCTAAATACATGTCACATTCTTCAATGATTAGGATTATTTTATGACCTTTATTTAAACAATGATTGTGAAAGACTTCTTTCATCATTGAGGGAAACTCATCCACTTTTGCAAACATTTCACGCAGGAATTTCTCTACATCTTATATCTAAATTACTTCCATTTCCTCAGCATAGTCAATTTGCAATATTGCATTCTCCACAACTTTAATTATAGTTGTGCACAACTCTTGATTTATTTGTAAGAATTTGTCAAACTCGGTCTCAAATATGTCATTTGAGATCATTGAAGTAGTCAAGTTAGTATTAATAATGTTTGATTCTCTGCTTAAGGTATCCATAACTCAAATAGTAACCTGCAAACTTATAAAAAAAATCAACATACAGAAATAATCAAAATAAAAAATTATTAATAATTAACATAAATTCTTTCAAATGAATAATGATCAAAATATGATAAATAAAAATCAAAACTATTTCAAAAGAAACATTTAGATTGTAATGTTTGAAATACGGTGGCATTGTCTTCCACTTTTTAAGCATTACAAACATAAACATCAATTTTGTGTGTGTGTGTGTGTGTGTGTGTGTGTGTGTGTGTGTGTGTGTGTGTGTGCATGTGTGCGTATGTGCATATATATATATATATATATATATATATATATATATATAATGTAATTAGATTGTATATAATTATTTTGTCATTATTTAATTAGATTATGTATCTATTTTATTTAAATATTTTTCATACTACATATATACATATATGAAAATATTTAAATAAAATGCATACATAATCTAATTAAATAATGACAAAATATAAACTAAACATATGATTCACATATTTTAAATTAATCTTTAACTTTAATAAAATATAAATTTTATTTATATGGCAATCTTGCTCCACATTAATGATAAAATTTAATTATGAAACATGAAAATATAAATATTTTGAAACATGCAAATATAAAACTATTATGAAACATACAAATCTAAAACATGCAAACCAAAAGCATGTTGAAATATACAAATCTAAAACTAATATGAAACATGCAAATCTAAAATAAAATTGAAACATGTACTTTTCAAATATGCAAATGAAAAGTATTATCAAATATATAACTCAAATAGATTTTGAATGGAATTCTAATTCTAAATCTAAATCAAACATGCAAGGCTAAACTATTACACACAAATCTAATTTTTTTTCTAATGCAATTCTAAATTTGACATGAAACTAATTGAAATTGAAATGTAAATCAAAGTAGAATATTATAATTAATTTTGAAACTAAATCTACATCTAAATCTAAATGCATAACTAAATCTAAATTGAAATGCAAAACTAAATAAAAAATAAAAAATAGAAATAGAAATCTCACCTACAAAAAAATTACTTCAAAACTTTAATCTACTCCTCTTCAAAAACTCCAATCTACTCCAAAACTATCCACCTCTTGCTCCCTACAAAAAAAAAAAAAAAAAAAAAAATGAAATGAGAAGCATTTGTTTTATAACCTATGAGAGGCTCCTAATATCCCACAATAGATATCTCTTGACATTGCACAAATTTATTTCAAATTCCCCCACTTCCCACAAAAAAAAAGCACAAATATGCATTCAAAAATATATTTAATGAAAATAAAATGTTATTTAAAATTTTAATGAAATTATTTCAGTTCTAATTTTTTGGGTCCTATTTTCATCCCTATTTTTTTGGGCCCTAATTTTCGGGCATTGTTTTTTCACGCCCAATTATTTTGTCATCCAATTGGCTTATATTCTTTTAACTAGCTATTATTTTGGAAGTGTTTTTTTATTTTATAATTTTATATTTAATTTAAAATCTTTTAGCTACTCCCTTTTCTTTTTTATTGACAAGGAAGTTATTTTGGCATATTCTCATGTTGGCCATTTGTGCTGCAATTGTATAGAACGCCTCTCAATGTAATTAAGGTTCTGACTTCATGCCTAATGTCCTTGTAGTACTACTTTTTTTATTTATCGTCTTTAGTGTTCTCTTTCTAGATAGGTTTGTGTGGGTGTCGACTATTATTTTTGGGTTTTGGATATGGGATGTTGGTCCAATCTAGCTCTGATTCTTTTTTTGCCTTAATTCTTGCATCTTTTGTAAGAGCTTTATAAGTTTTTGGGTCCCCTTAGAACTTATTTTTTCCTTTTAATCAAAACTTCAATTTCTTTGAGACATATGAATCATAAGTCATATACTTTGGTCATGTATTTTATTTTTTAGTGAACATTCTTTGTTTTTAAAGCCTAAATAATAGTAGAAAAATGATGTCTTCGTACTTTTGATTCAAGTGGAAGTGATTTTGGTGATCAATATGCATTCTAAATTTTTGAAATTGACTTCCAGTAGATTTTTTGGTTTGCTAGTAAACTATTCAAAATTCTCCTCATATTGTCTTCTTTTATTTTTATTGATTGTGTAAGACAAGAAAAAGCCAATGAAGTATTTCAAATCCTCATAAAAACATCATCTATTCTATTAATTGAAATCTCCCTATTGTTAACAAGAGATGTAGTATTTCTAATAAATGAAAAGAAGTAAAAGGGAAAAATAAACTTTGAAAAAATCATAATCAAATACTATATGAATTAATGTTTATATTTTAAAGCTATAAAGGAAATAATTCTTTAGTGGCTTGGAATTCCATGTTGATGTATCAACTAGGGGAGGATTGAATATTATAAATATTGTAGGCATGTTTATGTTATAAAGAAGTAGTAAAAAATGGGTGACAAACCCAAAGGAACAAACTAGTAACATAGTCACTATCAACTAATTAACATCCTATTGACCAGCAAAACTACACACTAGTTTAGCATCCAACTATCTAATCACCTATTAAAATAGTCGATAGTACTAAGATAGTAAAGAGAAAAAACTAAACTAGCATTAGAACTAACCATAGTCATAAGAGTCTCCATTATCCAAATATTCTCAACAACCACATAGGGCTTGTATTTAACCATATTAAATAACCATAAAAAATAATTAGGACAGAATGAGGCCGAACCCACCTTCCTCCTCCACTTGCTAGGGGGGTTTGGTTTTAATAGTAGCACATGCAACTAATCATCTTCCAAAAACTTATAGAGCCTCTTGAACTCATCACACTTCACCTCCACTTTACCCTCCACCTTCTTCTACTACAAAAGCTAGAGTGTGGTAGCTTCTACATGCATGACTTTAACAGTAAAGTCCACTAGGGTATTTGTTGGTGTAAATAAATATTTACTATTTACACTTACTTAAGTTTACTTAGGTTGATGCATTATTTTATTATTTTGTATTATTTTATTATTTATTTAGGTGAGACACTTAGGAGCTTGTGTACTCTCACAGAAGTATGCAACTCTAATTATGCACATGGTGTCTACAAGACTAGAGTTTGCATCATTGACTAAGTTGTCATGTTGACAACATATTTATTCACACTTCTAATTTAGCACATGTTGTCTACAACATTGATTTGCATGCTACAGCTTTGTAGGCTTATACTCACATCATCGCACTTACATCTGTGCTTAATGGAGGATAACCCATATTTGGTGGACATGTGCTTGGTTGTATGACTTATCATGATGCTAACTTTTATGCATTCTAGAATCTCTCCTGAGGCTTTTATACTCAGGCACTCCTAATGTACTCTCTGATATGGCTAGTAATAGCTGATATAGCATACTGAATGAATCTATCATCATTTTGATCATACTCTCTCTATTTGGTCTACTATTGTGCTTATGTTTGAGTTCCTTGGTCTTGGGTGAATTATGTCCTAAGTCAAATCTTACATGGTATTAGAGCTAAGGGAGATTCTCTACACATAGCCATTCGAGATCGTTCATGCTTCAGCACCTCAACTTGAATCCAGAGGATCCACAGAAATTGGGAGTCTCTAAAGCTAGATCTAACCTCACCATTGCATCCAGATCGTCGATTTGGTGAAGATCGACGATAAATTTTCCTATGTTGGGTGAAAGTTGATCGTGAGGCAAAACAAATTTGCAAATCGAAACTCGAAGGCCCTGATTTGCAATTCGGGTATGTTCTAATCTGATCTAATTATTTGTATTTCAAATCTGCAATTATTTTAGCACATGTTGTCTACACCATTAATTTGCATGCTACACCATTGTAGGCTTATCCTTACATCATCACATTCAAATCTGTGCTTAATGGAGGATAACCCATATCTGGTGGACATGTGCCTAGTTGTATGACTTATCATAATGCTAACTTCTATGCATTCTAGAAGCTACCCTGAGGCTTTTATATTCAGGGACTCCTAATGTACTCTCTGATATGGCTAGTAGTAGCTGATATAGCATATTGAATGAATCTATCATCATTCTGATCATACTCTCTCTATTTGGTCTACTATTGTGCTTTTGTTTGAGTTCCTTGGTCTTGGGTGAATTATTTTCTAAGTCAAATCTTACATGGTATTAGAGCTAAGGGAGATTCTCTACACATAGCCATTTGAGATCATTCATGCTTCAGCACCTCAACTTGAATCCAGAGGATCCACAGAAATTGGGAGTGTCTAAAGCTAGATCTAACCTCACCATTGCATCCAGAGCATCGATTTGGTGAAGATCGACTATAAATTTGCCTATGTTGGGTGAAAGTTGATTGCGAGGCAAAACAAATTTGCAAATCGAAACTCGGAGGCCCCAATTTGCAATTCGAGTATGATCTAATTTGATCTGATTATTTGTATTTCAAATCTGCAATTATTTTATTTCTCTGTAATTTATTTCCAAATTCGGTATTTTTGGATTTTTTATTGTTCAGGCAGAGAAATTTTTTTTACCTGAAATAATTCCTTAGTGGCTTGGAGTTCCATGCTGATGTCTCGACTATGGGAGGATTGAATATTATAAATATTGTAGGCATGTTTATGTTATTAAGAAGTAGTAAAAAATTGGTGACAAGCCTAGAGGAACAAACCAGTAACATAGTCACTATCAGCTAATTAACATCCTATTGACTAGAAAAACTACACACTACTTTAGCATCCAACTATCTAATCACCTATTAAAATAGTTGATACTAAGATAGTAAAGAGAAAAAACTAAGCTAGCATTAGGATTAACCACAATCATAAGAGTCTCCATTATCCAAATATTCTCAACAACCAGATAGGGCTTGTACTTAACCATATTAAATAACCATAAAAAATAATTAGGACAAAATGAGGCCAAACCCACCTTCCTCCTCCTCTTGCTGGGGGGGTTTGGTTTTAATAATAGCACAAGCAATTAATAATCTTCCAAAAACTTATAGAGCCTCTCGAACTCGTCACACTTCACCTCCACCTTCTCCTACTAAAAAGGTTAGAGGGTGGTAGCTTCTACATGCATGACTTTAACAGTAAAGTCCACTAGGGTATTTGTTGGTGAAAATACATATTTACTATTTACACTTACTTAAGTTTACTTAGGTTAATGCATTATTTTATTATTTATTTAGGTGAGACACTTAGGAATTTGTGTACTCTCACAAAAGTATGCAACTCTAATTATGCACATGGTCTCTACAACACTAGAGTTTGCATCATTCACTGAGTTGTCATGTTGACAACACAGTTACTCACACTCCTTATTTAGCACATGTTTTCTACACCATTAATTTGCATGCTACACCATTGTAGGCTTCTCCTTACATCATCACACTCACATCTGTGCTTAATGGAGGATAACCCATATCTGGTGGACATGTGCCTAGTTGTATGACTTATCATAATGCTAACTTCTATGCATTCTAGAAGCTACCCTGAGGCTTTTATATTCAGGCACTCCTAATGTACTCTCGAATATGGCTAGTAGTAGCTGATATAGCATATTGAATGAATCTATCATCATTCTAATCATACACTCTCTATTTGGTCTACTATTGTGCTTGTGTTTGAGTTCCTTGGTCTTGGGTGAATTATGTCCTAAGTCAAATCTTACATGGTATTAGAGCTGAGGGAGATTCTCTACACATAAGCATTCGAGATCATTCATGCTTCAACACCTCAACTTGAATCCAGAGGATCCACAAAAATTGGGAGTGTCTAAAGCTAGATCTAACCTCACCATTGCATCCAGAGCATTGATTTGGTGAAGATCGACTATAAATTTGCCTATGTTGGGTGAAAGTTGATTGCGAGGCAAAACAAATTTGCAAATCTAAACCTGGAGGCCCCAATTTGCAATTCGGGTACGATCTAATCAGATCTGATTATTTGTATTTCAAATCTGCAATTATTTTATTTCTCTATAATTTATTTCCAAATTTGGTATTTTTGGATTTTTTATTGTTCAGGCAAAGAAATTTTGTTTTACCTGAAATAATTCTTTAGTGGCTTGGAGTTCCATGTTGATGTCTCGACTATGGGAGGATTGAATATTATAAATATTGTTGGCATGTTTATGTTATTAAGAATTAGTAAAAAATTGGTGACAAGCCCAGAGGAACAAACTAGTAACATAGTCACTATCAGCTAATTAACATCCTATTGACTAGAAAAACTACACACTACTTTAGCATTCAACTATCTAATCACCTATTAAAATAGTTGATACTAAGATAGTAAAGAGAAAAAACTAAACTAGCATTAGAATTAACCACAATCGTAAGAGTCTCCATTATCCAAATATTCTCAACAACCACATAGGGCTTATACTTAACCATATTAAATAACCATAAAAAATAATTAGGACAAAATGAGGCCAAACCCAACTTCCTCCTCCTCTTGGTGGGGCAGTTTGGTTTTAATAATAGCACATGCAATTAATAATCTTCCAAAAACTTATAGAGCCTCTCGAACTCATCACACTTCACCTCCACCTTCTCCTACTACAAAAGCTAGAGGGTGGTAGCTTCTACATGCATGACTTTAATAGTAAAGTCCACTAGGATATTTGTTGGTGAAAATACATATTTACTATTTACACTTACTTAAGTTTACTTAGGTTAATGCATTATTTTATTATTTTGTATTATTTTATTAATTATTTAGGTGAGACACTTAGGAATTTGTGTACTCTCACAAAAGTATGCAACTCTAATTATGCACATGGTCTCTACAACACTGGAGTTTGCATCATTCACTGAGTTTTCATGTTGACAACAGAGTTACTCACACTCCTTATTTAGCACATGTTGTCTACACCATTAATTTGCATGCTACACCATTGTAGGATTATCCTTACATCATCACACTCACATCTGTGCTTAATGGAGGATAACCCATATCTAGTAAACATGTGCCTGGTTGTATGACTTATCATAATGTTAACTTCTATGCATTCTAGAAGCTACCTTGAGGCTTTTATATTTAGGCACTCCTAATGTACTCTATGATATGGCTAGTAGTAGCTGATATAGCATATTGAATGAATCTATCATCATTCTAATCATACTCTCTCTATTTGGTCTACTGTTGTGCTTGTGTTTGAGTTCCTTGGTCTTGGGTGAATTATGTTCTAAGTCAAATCTTACATGGTATTAGAGCCGAGGGAGATTCTCTACACATAACCATTCGAGATCGTTCATGCTTCAGTACCTCAACTTGAATTTAGAGGATCCATAGAAATTGGGAGTGTCTAAAGCTAGATCTAACCTCACCATTGCATCCAGAGCGTCGATTTGGTGAAGATTGACTATAAATTTACCTATATTGGGTGAAAGTTGATCCTGAGGCAAAACAAATTTGCAAATTGGAACCCGAAAGCCCCAATTTGCAGTTCGGGTATGATTTAATTTGATTTGATTATTTGTATTTTAGATCTGCAATTATTTTATTTCTCAGCAATTTATTTTTGAATTTAATATTTTTGCTTTTTTAATTGTTCGAGCAGAGAAATTTTTTTTAGCCAAACCAATTAGTGACAGCCTGGCTCAGCCCTATAATTTTGGTGGAATATTCAGATTTGTTATTGTAAGGTTTTATTATAATCTATGGAAAATAATTCCAAATTTGCACATGGGTTGTATATCATACAAATTCAACAAATCCCAAAATTGCACAAATATTCCAAGCGGATCATTTAAATTTTGGCAGCTAGCCACACATTCCTAGCGAGTCCAAGACCCTCACTAGTGCTCACATTTGGTTTAACCCAGCAAGCTTTATCTTTTATAAAGCTTCAGCTTTGCCTATCCCATCAATGTGGGATTTAATCTGAAGTTTTTTGCCACCATAAATCATCTCTAGTGACCACAGATTTGAAACCCCCACTAACTTTCTCAAGAGTCTGATAGTGCGTTAAGGATTTTGGTAGGTGTTTCAGACACCACCTTGCCATGTAACATGATAAGGAGACATCCATGTGGACCATAAACCCTAGTTAGTGCTAACCTACCGATGCCATGTCAGCAATAAACCTTAATCCAGTCAGCACTTCAAACACTGACACGTGGTCAGAAACCTGCTTGTCTCATCCCACTGAATTAGTACATCTGCCTAGTTGGCCACCATCTAGCACATGTAGACCTACCATGCTGGAGTTTTCTTTACAATTTGTGCTATCTATACTACCACATCATTTATTTGCATCATCCTGACATCATCACAAAAGGAAAGGTGTGTTGACATCATCAGATTCACAAGCCAAAATTTGATGGCCATATGATTGTCAAATTTAACCTTGTCTTTTGCTGGTGCAACCCCTCTCTAGATTGATTTTGGATTTTGCAGTTTGACTTTAGGAGGCCATAACTCAAACATTTGGACTCCAAATTAGGTGTGATTTTTTTGAAATTGTGTAGAATTTCTTAAAAATTTTAGTTGTGTAGCTTTTTTTGGTTTTGGTGCATAGATTTTTTAGAATTTGCATTTTTTGGTGGCTGTACCTACATAATTCTACATTTTGCAACTTCAAACGCTCCGTATGGGCACATCTGGAGTAAAAAATAAGTTTAATTTTTTTTTTAAAGTGCATTGCTTTTTGTTTACTTTCCAAAACTGCTATCATATTTTAGGGTTGTGTGGACAAAAGTGTCACTTTTAGAAATAGGGACTTTCTTTGCTTTTTGATGCTTCAAAATTTTAGACCACTGTAAAGTTCCAAATTTGTAATTTATCAAGAGGTTGTAACAAGCAAAATAAAAAATCCATGAAGGCAAATTTAGCAAGTAGCCCATTGTAATCGCACTACTAATAAAGTGTCCAAAGCATCAATTTTGGGGGGGTTTCTTGATTTAGTGAAAAGGGGAGGTGTTCTTGGCGTTGTGTTCTCTCTTTTTTGCAATTTTCTTTCATTTTTTGCATTATGGGCAACTTTAAGTTTCCAAAATTAACTCCTCATAACTATGCTACATGGTCCATGAAAATTTGGTATTACTTAATACATAATGGAGTTTCACAATATGTAGATGGTACTCTTGCTAAACTAGTAGGTGATAATGTATCAGTAAGTGATATTTCAGCTTGGGTAGCAATGGATAGGAAAGCCCTAGGTGATATATGTTTGGGGGTTGATGATAAGATCATGTATCAAATTAAGAAGTGCTCTACATCCAAGGAAGCTTGGGATACCGTAGAAAACCTTTATGGTAAAGTGTTTGAAGAGGATGTGTTCAAAATTGAAGATGAGCTTGTCTCTTTAGATCCTAAGTCATATGATTCAATACAGGATTTTATCATCAAGGTGAATGAACTAAGGACAAAGCTTACTAATTATGGGAGTTCTATCAAAGATGACAAATTGATCTATCTTATTCATAACAAGCTACCATCAGAGTATTCCACATTAGTATCTTCTTTTAACACCTCAAATACTACCTTAGGGTCTACCTATAAGAAAGTCACTTTTGATTAATATGTTGATCTATTGGATACTGAAGAAAAGAAGTTGAAATCAATGGAGATTCTCAAAACACCTCATTCCAAAGCATTGGTGACCAACAATGAGGGTTCTCCCAATTCAGCTAGACATTCTTCAAATAAAGGAAAGGGTAAGAAGATATGGAAGAACAAATCAGAGGATGTAGAAAACACAACACCACAATCCAATCAACAAGGCAAGTCCTTGAATTCCAACAAGAAGGGCGACAATAATAAAAAGAAGAAAAAGTGTGCCTATTGCAAGAAATTGGGTCATGAAGAACATGAGTGTTATCTTAAAAATATTGATGAGTTGACCATAATCATGAAGAAACATAATGTTCCATTGCCTAATGCTTACAAGGATAAAGGGTCTTCCTCAAATTCCAAGGGCAAAGGGCAAGTACTGATGGCAAATTCAACTCTTCAAAGGAATGGATATTTTGCTCAAGTTCCTCTTATCATATGGGTTCTTCAAAGGAGAATTTTTCTTCAATGAAGCAATTAAAGGTACTGCACATCTTCATGGGAGATGATAGAAAAATGGAAGTTTAAGGGAAGGGACATGTGGAGAAGGAAAATAGAGAGTTTCAAAATGTTCTCTACGTTCCAAACCTAAGTTCTAATCTCCTGTCAATCTACCAAATCACTCACCTCAGAGATGGACATAGAGTTGAGTTCCTTCCTGACTCAGTACAAGTGCATAGTCTAAAAGATGACTCATTGGTTATAGTGGGGAAAGTAAATCATAACAAAAGGTTATACTCTTTCTCTTATTTTGTGCCCAAGTCTCCTTTAAAGGCCTTGTTATCTCAATCCAATTCAACAATTCAATTATGGCATTAGCAGTTTGGTCATCTTGACTTTTTCTATCTTCAGCAACTTTGCACATACCAAATGGTCAAAGGTCTACCTCAAATCAACTTTTCTAAGGGTGAATGTTCAACAGATTTAGTGGATATCCATCTAGAGGGGAAGTTATAGAGAGGGAAGTCTTCAAGAGCACCAGCTATTCTATAGATGGTTCACATGGTATTAGCAGGTCCTTTTGCATTTAGCCAGGGTGGCTACATACTCACTTTCGTTGATGACTTTTCAAGATACACTTGGGTCTACTTTTTGAATAGCAAGAATGAAGTGTTGGACAAGTTTCTAGCCTTCAAGACTCATGTACAACAAAAATCTAGGAAAGCCATCAAAGTTCTCTGGATGGATAATGGAAGCATGAATGTGAACAAAAGACTTACAGACTTTTGTAGGCATGAGGGAATTGATCTTCAGACTCTAGTAGCATTCAGTCCACATAAGATAGATGTTGCAGCTTTTAGGGTCCACACTCTTAAGTCTATGGTAAGTTGCATGATACAAGCCAAGTCTCTGGGTCCATCACTTGAAGTCAAAGCAATCTCTAGTGCCACTCACATTCTTAATCATTCTCCTCATCTAGCCTTAGATGGAAAAACTCCTTTTGAGGCATAATGTGGTAGAAAACCTATTGTGACACACTTTAGATTCTTCGGTTTTCCTACATGGGTGAACAAATCTTCCAGGGGATGCAAGGCACAGTCACCTTGGCCTTACACTTTCATTAGTTATGAAGATAGTGTGGAGGCATACAGACTTCTAGATCCCGAGACACATCAGATTTTTGTGGAGAAGGATGTGTACACTTTGAGGAAAGTTCACCTAGCTTGTCCTCTAATCCTCTCCACACATCATACAATGTGGAAACTGATAGTGACACTAGCGATAGTGCTTCAATAAATTCAGACATGTGGGGTTCTATCGATAGTTGCAGCAAGAGGTCACTACATTAGTTCAGTCCACATGCATACATAGCCATAGTGATAGGTCCAGCATAGCAATGTACATTCACTCTTCTAGATACAGGTTCAGTGACAAATTTGGGGGACAGTATTGATGATTTGCCTCTTCTTCTTGATGTAGAAGCTCCTTCTTCAATTATCACGAGGGCTCCATTTGACTCTCTTATTCATTCTCCACATGATCGGTTGTCACAAGTTGAAGTGATTGTGGATACTTATGATTAGCAATTGCAGAAGAATTCTTCATCAGTTGAGCAAATAGATAGTTCTTCAGCCAGTTGAGCAGGTTTTGGAGACATCACTTATTCATGGGATTCTTTCCACACACAATGGAAGTGTCTCATTTGTACCTTTGGCATTGTTTCTTCCTAAGGGGAGGAACACCATTTTATAGTCTTGGATCAGCTTCTTCATCGAAGCATTCACTATTCAACATTCTTCTTTGGGGGGGGAGCCTATCCTGTCTCTCTTCTTCTTCTTATCATTCTCTTATGTATATATTGGATGTATTTCATAATGGGGGGGGTCTTGATTAGTCCACCCATCCATGCATCCCCTATCATCTCTCTTTTTGGGGGAGGGTTTTTTCCATGAGGTTTTCCCTCTTTCTCCTCTTTATGAGAGATTGCATATCATTATGTACATGGGTACCTAACATGGCCTAGTAGTCGGGACCCATAATGTATTGCATCCTATATTTCATAAGCTTAAGGGCATTCCACTAAGTTGCACTTAAGGGGGGGTGTTGGTGTAAATATGTATTTACTATTTACACTTACTTAAGTTTACTTAGGTTAATGCATTATTTTATTATTTTGCATTATTTTATTATTTATTTAGGTGAGACAATTAGGAGTTTGTGTACTCTCACAGAAGTACACAACTCTAATTATGTATATGGTATCTATAACACTAGATTCTGCATCATTCATTGAGTTGTCATGTTGACAACACAGTTATTCGCACTCCTAATTCAGCACATGTTGTCTACAATATTAGGCTTATCCTCACATCATCGCACTTACATCTATGCTTAATGGAGGATAACCCATATCTGGTGGACATGTGCTTGGTTGTATGACTTATCATGATGCTAACTTCTACGCATTCTAGAAGCTCTCCTAAGACTTTTATATTTAGGCACTACTAGTGTACTCTTTGATATGGCTAGTAGTGGTTGATATAGCATATTGAATGAATCTATCGTCATTCTCATCATACTCTCTCTATTTGGTCTACTAATGTGCTTGTGTTTGAGTTCCTTGGTCTTGGGTGAATTCTAACCTAAGCCAAATTCTTACAGTATCAAACCTCAAGTCCAACTCTAATAGCATCTTCTTAAGATTTCCCACCTCTACCCTTAGGCTCTTTATCTTAGCTTTGTCCTTCATCTAGTCTTTAATTGACATGTTATGGGAATGTAATCTTATTGATTCTTTGCTAAATTGAAAGGTTAACTTAATAATAACTTTCCTTCAGAATTATTATACTTCCCAAATTAAACAAAGAGTTATTAAGGAAGAGTAATTTATAAGGAGAGGATGGACATACTCATATGGACAAGGTTATGAAAAAGGTCACTCAAGAATGAGGAAGTAAATTTGTAGCACCTTTATAAATATTTTTAGCACATTTTCCTCATAAATTCCTTTGAAGTCTAAGATGGTATTTTTCAACAAATTGGAAGTCATATTTTTTAGCACAAATTTTGACACAAAATTTGAAATTTTATGTTGTGTTAGAATAGTGTATTGCAAGTAGATAAATAAAATCAAGGTAGATATAGCTCTGAGGTTATATTTTTGTCCATCTACTAAGAGAAATCCAAAGTCATTCCTTCCATATAAAATGCATATTAAGAGTGTTGAGTTCAATTAATCTACTCTACATTATTGGTCCTCTTTCAATATTTTTAATTTCTTATTTTCTATTTTTTGTTTGGCCTAGATGAGACATATTTTAATAATTGTTTTAACCAAACCATTTTCCTCTGATACCTAGATTTATTGAATTCTATCTTTTTTATTGACTAGTTTATTACATGACTAAATAATAAAATTCCAACAAAATAATCAAGATACAATATTTAGTTTGTAATTAAATAACTGTAAATGTTCAATATTGTTTGAACTTAATAAAAAAATTATATTGTATATAAATTATTTTACAAATAAACCATTACTCATGTGATATGGACTTAATTTCCCACCATAAATTTGGCATATATAGAGGGTTTCATGCATCTTTTGATGAAATTAATATAATAAGAGATGGTACATATGCTCCAAAAACTACTAAGTTATGGGACCTCAATATTTTCTTGTGAAATTTGAATTGATTAACTATAAATAGCCAAAAAATACCAAGATTGAGATTATAAGAAATCTAAACCAACTAAAATTTCATAATATGTCCCCATTGTACAAAAGAATATGTTGAAAGATATATGAATGTCTCTAAATTTAGCACATATTTTGAAGGTATAAGTGATTTTCATGATATCTTCAAATCATTCTTAAATAACTCCTAGCCAACATTGTTGGGAAATGGATATCCATAGGAAACGTGAGGCGCTAAATAAGACTTAATAATAGGTACCAAATGATATATGATAATAACTAGAACCATAAAATATTTCAAAATAGATAATGACCTAGTCTTACATTTAGAGTCAACGACTACTTAATTTCTATCCTTACAGTAGTTTATATAGAAGAGGTGAGATCAAAAATTATTGAAGATGGAAATGTTCATATAGATTCATTAAAATTGAAATTTATTAGAAGGGAAAAATTCTCAATGGTGTCTCTAAAATCAACAAGTGGTAATCTATAGAAGCACATGTGAAGTATTGGGTAGATATGCAACCCAATTAGGTTGATCTAGAATATGATAGCTTGATGCAATGAATGAGTATAATCCATGGAGATATCAAATCTAGATTAACTTTTAGAAATTTGAAACAATGGTGGAATTTGGATGTCTTTAATGTTAATATAGTTTCTATACCAATATCACATGATGTAGGATTTTTTGTGATCATAAAAAGATCATGCAAGAATGGATAACCATTAAGTCTCTCTATACATCAAAAATATTTATCCATAATGTATATGGGTATTCAATATATGTGACATACTAATAAGGAAACATCTAGTATGATATGTAGGAAAAAACAAAAAGTGGTGAGGGAAAACTATTGAGGAAACTGAAACCACATAAATGGAGATTAAACATAGGTTTAAAATTAGAATAAATGATAGTACTAGTGAAACACATATATGGTAATGTTAAAGTGAATGAGATAACTGAAAACTTGGATATATGTGAGGTTGAAAGTAAGGAGAATTCCCTCCCCACTAAAATCCCTTCCCCTCCTCTCCTCCCAATTAAAGTCCCCCCCCCCTGCCAATTCCACTAAAGTTAAATGGAAAAATACTACAAGTGCATAGGTAAAAGATAGGGAGATTAGTTATTGTGAGAATTATGTGGACAATGCCAAGGACCTCAAGGTGCTAAGGCATGAGCTATACAGGCTAGTAAAAAGCTTCTAAAGTGTGTTTCATTTTTTGAACAAAGTGATACAATCTTTGGCTATGAAACTCTACCTCTTGTAGTAGGATAAAGGTGATAAACATGGACACGGAGGCCAGGTTATGAAGGAAATATTCATTTTTCTTGAAAAGGACTAGATGGCCATGGTGTTTTCTGCACCTAGGGGAAAAAATTTGACGTTGTCTATTCGCTTTTATGGTTTTGTTATGCTGGATGGGCTTACTTTGGTAGGTGGGAGGGGCATAGCTAGAGGTTTTATATTAGCAGTTATAAAACACATTGTACGTTATAATGGATTTCCCCTGTATGGAATGAAAAACTTATGTTTGTTTTGGTTTACATGTCCTTAAGTATCAAAGTGTTACTATGGTGAAGTTTAAGACTTGGATTACTATTGTTAATTCAGCTTAATAATTTTGGTTATTAATTGTAATTTCTTTAAATGGTTTCTTAATTTTGTGGATAGAGGTAGAAGTTTCAGCATGTTCTTTCCTTTATGGCTCATGAATTCATTTAGGATAACTAAGTGGTAACTTTAGTTGTGTCTATTTCTTTGGTGACTTCCTACAGATTTTCAGCTATTTTTTGTTGTTATGTGTTGTTGATTCTTTTTTGTCGATTGAATGCAACTCCATGATTGTCTAGTTCAACCCCCTTTGCCTACTTATTTATCAAAAATATCTAGTGTGCATAAATCAGTTCTTTTAATAATATGATCATTATTTTGAAGTTATATAGTATATTGAAATTGATTATTTAATTTAGGACAAGTCAATGTAGATAAGGTGTGAGCTTTTACTATGTAAGATTGTTAAAGATGGCAACATAGTAGGCCTTATAATTAATCTTGGTATGGTTGATTACATTATAGATAGCTATGCATATATGTGATGAAGAGTGAGTTACTAGCTAATAGATAATAAAACAAGATATTAAGTAACCTCTCATGATGTAATATAAATTTATAAATTCATTTAGTTTACAATACAATAAGTTTGAGTGCATAGAAAATACGATAGCATTAAATTTTGCAACAAACAATCTTTAACTTCAAGATACCAATGAAAATTTATTACACAATCAATTAATTTTAGATGATCTATTTTGATACCTATGCACTAGATATAAGAACAAATTCTAAGGATAATATTTTCTTCCAATCACTCATTGGAATCAAGATTTTATTGTTGAATTATTCTTATTTTAATTTTGTTAACTATATGTTTGTGATCACGTAACCAAATCCCAACAAATCTTGTGCTCATAATGCTTGCTTTATTAAACTATAACTATTTTATTTTCATGAACTTAGATTACTATCATCACATAACCCAAACCATACATAAGAACCAAGCCATGGGATTCCCTTTGGAATAAACTAAAACTAAGCCATTGATCATGTGTAGGGAGACAATGTTTTAAAAAATACTTTTTACATAGAAAGTGATGCCAATACCGCCATATTAAATTCTAGCTATATTTATTTTTATCTACATAATTATTGTGGTCCAAAAAAGAGTTAGGCTACCTCACCTAATGAAAGATTTATTTATCTTTTATTTAATAAATCAAAGAGCTCCAGGATTCGTTTAGAAAACAAACAAGTGCCACGTAGTGGCATGTACTTCTTGTAATAGTTTTTTAATAGAGATATATATAATTATATAGTTTTATAAAATATACTTATATAATTTAATAAATAGTTACCAATTGTGTAGCAAATTGCTAATTTATATTAGTAAATATATAGTATAGTATATTCAATGTGTGAATTATACATCTCTGGAAAATAAAATATTTGATCAATTGACATCATTCTAATATCTCTTGCTTCAAGATTTTTTATTTAATATTTTTTAACCTCCTTAACCTTCATCTTGGTTGTGATTTTGATATTAAGTTTTGGAAAAAATCAAAAGAATTGTGATATTATTCAGAAACTTAATAAATAAAAAATAAATAATAAAGACTTCCTATTGCAATCATGTTATATAATTTAATATATTTAGTCATACAAAGCATTTGAATAGTTAAAAACTTCAAATCCAAAACATACTTTACTTTGGAAGTGAAAACCATTTAGGTTGATAAGATTTTGCATTTGATTTTTGTTTGAATTTTTTGAATTTTTAAATATGATTAGGTTTAGAATTTAGAATATAGTATAATATAACTATAGTATAAGGTGTTTTAGAATTTAAGATGACAAATAAAGGGTGTGTTAAAAGAAATCAAACAACCAAATTTAAATACTATTAGTATTTGGTAAAAGGTTAAACATGGTGAAAAATTAATAATCATATTAATTCAACATTCTATGCCATAAATTTTAGCCAAAAATATTGCAATATGGAGAACCTTTGAAAAAAAGGCTCCTATAACACAAAACCATATCAACCAATCATATAATTTCTATAAAATATAAAACCTATAAATGAATAACAATACTTTAGATATATTTAAATAATTCTAAAATAAGTGCTTGTGATTGGTGGATTGATGTTAAATTAATTGAGTAATCCTGCAAAGTGAATGCAATAGTACTAGCCTATGGCAAGTACAATAACTAGAAACATTGAATAAGGAGCAGATAGCATAGTAAATTATATTGTAAATAGAGACATTATTACCACATGAATAAATTTATATAAGGAGAAAAATTTGAAGAAAACATTTTACTCGCATTGTCTCATTTATCTAGAATCAAACAAACAAAAGATCAATTCTATATTTTAAGCAAAGACAAAATTTCAAAGTGCTTCTAATTTTTTCCAATTGATCAAAACCTCTTTCATTTTGAATAAAAATAAATAATATAAAGAAATAGAATAAACTATACAAATAATACCACAATAAATGTAACTGATAAAGAAACAATCAATCCAAGAAACTCATTTTTAAAGTAAGTGTAAATCTTGTAAAAAAAAAGAAATTCAATTTCTAACTCATTAGATTTGTGGTCAATGATTTTTTTTTGAAATGGCTACTTTTGGATTTTTCAGTATCTAGATACCAATATGAAACTCTAGAGCGGTCAAATCATGCATAGCTATTTCACCTACAAATATTCTATTGTATGAAGAAAAATCCTCACACTGAATATTCTGTCAACAAGTGATACTTTTTCTTTTGGAAAATAGTTGCTATTAAAATCCTTGGTACTCAAATATTGATATATGAAATATTAGCAATATTTAAAAAAAAAATTAAAGGTTTCTTATTCATGGTTTTTAAATGTTTGTATGTCAAATATTCAAATTTAAGAAAAAAATAAAATAATAAATAGAAGTTTTGGATGGACATTGAAAACTACCAAAAGTAAGATTGATTTTCATGATATTTAAGTTTTATTATGTATGTATTATTATTAAAAAAATGATGGATATTAAAGCTTGTGATTTCATACAATTTAACAATCAAATGTAGAAAATGAATTACCATAATTATATTTCTTAATCTAGCATCATTCTCAAAGAACGAGGATTGAAAACCTTTTGTTTTCTAGAATCTACCTTATTTTTGATAAAATATACAAACAAAATTATATTACCAATATTAGCTCAAAAAATATAAGATTAATCAAAAGTAGGAGGAACAGACATAAACCCTAAAAGTCACATGGGGAAGCCCCAAAGTCATGAATAACACCCTAAAATGGAGAACCAATAACAAAACACAATGACATGCATTAAGCCAAGAAGAAAGCTTTTACAATAAAATGAGCCAATCCTATAAGTGGAACACCCTCAAGTAGGAAAATCAATGGTGGAAGGAGGCAAGGGGTCTAGTTCATTCTTATTTCCCCATCCTATTTCCTATATTGGCTTGGGGTTTGGTAGTGTTGAAAATTATCTACATTATTCTCATTCTCCTTATCCGAATATTGTAGAGAGGTTACTAGAGCCAATCATGGAAAGCCTTTCAAAGAAGAGAGCCAACCCTCAACTAGCCAACTAGAAGATGTTGGTAGGTAGGCATAACAAAATCTTATTATAATGATCTATATTTCTATATATCATCCAACTCTTTCATAGTCTAATGATAGGCCAAAACATAAACACACAGTTAAATTTACAAATAACTAAGTGACATTCTATTGGAGAATATATTCAACCACTGCCAAAGAAAGCAATAAACAATTCTTTCAAAAATATGAAAGAATGCCAAAGAAATAAACAACACCTATCTGTAACTACCAAATAAGTAATTTTGAATTAAAACCTAATAAGAAACCATTAAATAAGTATACACATTGAATCATGTTTTATATAGTATTGTTGAGTTGTCATTTTGCACAATGCTTAACGACAGGAATCCTTTCAAACTCCTCTCTTGAAAATTTGATATGGGGTCAACTCCAAGGTTTCAGGCAATCTTGCAACCTACTAGAATCTGTAATCAATTGGCATTTTAGTTGTTTTGATGGTCTCTAAATAATATGTACCATCCAAATGTTGAGATGCCCCACTAACAATAAACCCATGACTCTGCTTAGAAGTACAATGGAGTATCTAATATCATCCTTCATATATCCTCTAGTTATATCTACCTTGCATGCTCTTCATCCAACAGGTGTTATATCAATCAAGAATGATGATTATATGATTTTTCTTGCCTTCTTCTCATTCTCCCTATACCATATTTCTGCTTGATGATAAGTTATACTCACATATTGATCATCTCTCAAGAGATGAAAAACTTTCTCGATGTTCCTTGGTCTTAGGTCTAAGACAATCTCCCCTGTGATACTCTTGACAACTCTTTCTTCTAACACATAGTTTTATGATAATGCCATTACAAGCTCCAAAGATTGTACTGATGTTGTATGTGATGTTGCATTGACCAATCCTGATATGATAAGTCCAAAGACCATCAAGGGCCTCTTGTAAGGTTTATTGCAGAGTGTCAGGAATGGATTCCAATCTATTTGTCCCAACTCAATATCTCTAATATCTGAATGTACATCTTGAAAGCATGATTTCTTTAATGCACCTTGACACTTGAAGACAAATGGTTTTGGAGCTATCTTCTTTGCAAGTGAAGATGATGAGGAAATCATTTTATTTTCACAAAATATTAAAACATTAGTCGAGAAGGTTGAACATCAAACCCTAAATAAACCCTACTTACCAAAAAATAAGACCCAGAACACCAAAACCTAACAAAACCACTTAAAATCCCATTTTTTGTCTCTAATATGCAGTTTAGTGCACCTTGCACACCTTGATAGGTGCACTAGGTGCATTTAATAACCCTTACAAGGTTATTTAGTGCACATTGACACACTTGCGCAGGTGTGCACCCTTGTGGAGTGTGTACATGTGCATGTGCACTACTATGCACATTGCTTGTGTATATGTGCTTAAGGGGGGGCTTAGTTGGCTTTACTAAGGGTGTGCACATGCACACTTGATGGGGTGCGCATGTGTGCACCCTCCCTTTAGCTTTTTCTATAAGGTTTGTAACAATGGTGTGCATCTATGCAACATTACCTTGGTGTTCTTTAGGTGTTTTTCTTATGAAAGGTGTGCACAAGCACACCTTGGATAGGTGCGCACATGTGCACCTTTATAATGCCATGACTTATGTGTGTTGTGGTTTTGCAGGTTTGTGAACCTTGAAGGGTGCGGAGGTGCACTTGCCTAATGCTCGAAGAATATAATGGGGAAGAGGGGAGGGCATTCCTAGGCTTTTATAGGCCCAGGACCATGTGCACCTTTGGGATGTGTGCACCTGTGCATGTGTGTAGGTGCATACCTTGCAATGGTTCACATGCACACTAGTTCATCTAGTGCACTTGTGCACCCATGATAGGGGCACATGTGCGCACCTTAACCTCATATTGACCCTTTATCTCCAAATTTCTAAATTCTAACAACTAGGTTTTTCAACTTAAGGAATAAGGCTTGACCCTGACTCTAGGTAGAGTCCCGAAGTCCCGAAAAAGACTCAGACCCTTGACTAGGGGTCTAGGAAAGCAAATAATTACTAAGGGGTCCCCATTTCTAAGAGAAATGAGGCGTGCATTGTGAAACCACAACAAGTATCTATAACATTTTCATCAAACATGAAATATTTTATTTGAAGGAATGATTAAAAAACTATACGTGTAATTTTATCTATATTATTATTATTTTGTATATAGATTTTGACATATTATGCGTAGCCACTTTGATGGTAGATTTTGAGGGCCCTTTCTTGAGGAAGTTCCCCCCCCCCCCCCCCCCCCCCCTTGAAGTATGTTATTTACAATATCAAATTCTAAGGAAATATAGATGAAGGGATATAAGATATATATGTTAAATTATTATTCATTATATAGGATTAATAATCCTTGTAAAAAGTCTCACATTAATGTAGCAATTTTTATTTTAAGATAGTCTTATATTTTATTTTTGCAAAATAAACACTACAAAGGGGTGACTTCCATTATAAATTAAAATAGTACGATGTATATTCCCTTATAAATATCTATCACTCAAACAACTTATGTTGAGGATAATAATTATTTGTTGTTTCTAGTAAAACTAAGAAATTCTTCCATAATTTCAATGTACATCTCTTCATAAAAGGCATTGAATACTTTAGGAGTCTTTCTTATGATTTAGATATTAAAATATTAGAACCTTACAAATATTTTGAGGCTATGCCATTTTCTACTAGACTATAATCTGAAATGTAAAGCCAAGTTTACTTTCTCCATCCTAATTGTGTTAACTCATTCATTTATATTTTTATCAAATAGACATTAATCTCTTCCAACTACATCTTTGAGTGCTTGAAAATATTACCATTATTTTCTTTGTAGCTATTACAATTAAGAATAGTTGGGTTTATCACCCATGTATCTCAAACCTTATATCTTAAACCATTACTTTTTTGAAAAAATATCTATAAACTATTTATTAGTTGTATATATTATTTTTACATTTGATATTTTAAGTTTGTTTTCCCAACATTTTGAATCAAACTATATGATTCATCATTATAAATGGAAAATGAAAGAAGACAAATGATAGGTCACGAAATTTGCTCTAAAATACCTACAAAAAAATCTCTCAATAAAATTTAAAGATAATACAAACTATAACTTATTGATTCTTTCAATCAAGAACCTATTGCTTCATAATTATTTAAAGCCTACTTATAGTGAGTGAGCTACATTCCAAGGATACCGTATTCAAATTTCAAGATCTTGTACTTTTTTTTTCCCTATTTAAAATTTAAAAAAAATTCTGAAAGTGAGAAAAGAAAAATGATAGATCATCAAATTTTTTAGAAAAAAAACTTACGTAGTAAAATTTAAATTTGTTTAACCTTATAAACAATTTTCCGTGGACATTAATGATCAAACTCAAACTCTATCATCCATTCTCAAGTGTAAACTAATACGGTTAAATATCTCTACACTCCCGTCTTCTTCCTTTCCCTCCGGGACACCTTTTATCTCTGCCATCTTTAAAACGGCTAATTCATTCTAGAAGGCTTTTTTTTCATTCTTCCATATTTTAATGCAAGCAAAGTAGAAAACGAAAGGTTAGTGGTGAAGTTGAACGGCTTCCTTTCAATTTTTTGGGTCTCTAAATATTCAGATCACCAAGAAGCACTATAAATCAGCTTGGGTGGATCTGCTTGATATGAAATCTAATTTCTATGATCTGACAGTTTTTTGGGTCTCTAAATATTCAGATCACCAAGAAGCACTATAAATCAGCTTGGATGGATCTGCTTGATATGAAATCTAATTTCTATGATCTGACAGCTAAAGATATTTGAGATGGGAATAGAAGATCCGAGAAAGATATTTTATCAAAGTTGGGTTGGCATTGTAAGCGGTTTCTCTTATAAGTTTCTGGGATTTGGAGATATGCAATTTGGGCAGTCATGACAGTTGTTGTCGTTCTTGAATTCTCTCCGCGTATGAATCAGTTTAGTTTAGTTTACTATCTTGCAGAGTTTTTGTGCTTTTCTGTAATCTTTGTAGGCTGATCAGCTGCCACGTATGCTCGTTTCTTCCCTTCCACCAAGAATAAATTTGATTATGGAGTTCTTATATTATTGCTTACATTCAGCATGATAACGGTCTCTGGATATGAGTGGACAATATATTCGCCACCATACTTATCGGATGTGGACTGTTGATTTTCCCCTCCTCGGCTGGTGAGGAATAACTTGTTAAAATATAGCATAAAAATATAAATCCCTGTGGTATCATCAGCATAAATTTACTATCTTCTTCTATGCCATTGCAGTATAGATAATGATATATCTTTTTGGCATATGTTACAGACCACTCATTCCCTTCGTTCAATATTGTCTGAAGCCATGCACCAACGTTGGCCACAAAGCAGCCAAATTACTGGCAGAAATGTCATGCAACATCGAACAAATGAGAAGATGTGATTTGGAGTCGATGATGAAGGATCTGCAAACTGTCTTGATTTCTCTGTTGGATGTGAAGTCAGAATTCTTCATTTCATCTTCTCTGATTGCTTATTTCTGTTTGACTCTCCGTCTACTGTTGAAGACTATTGTATAAATAAAGGCTGCAATGACTAAATAAATGACTAGCTCTGTTCTCAGTGTGAATGTAATCACAAGTTGTGGCGAACTACGATATATCTAGTCTCTTGTCTTTATTTGTGTGTTCTCAATTTATCTCTTAAATTAAGAATTAATATCAGAGTGTGTAAGATCCAGACTATAAGATCCCAAGGCAAGGAGATGCATGTTAAAAGAAGACTACAAAGGATAGCAAAATGATTCATTTCCATGTGTTTGGATATTGATTCCTACCATTTATTTGAATGTTTTATCTCCGCAAATAGTTCAATTGACTTCCCATTGCTGGAGACGGAATTAGCCTACTGCAGGAGCCCATGGCTTATGTAGTGAGAGGGATTAGGCTTGGTTGTTGAATGCGGTGAGACTCAGTATTTAATGAGTCGTTGAAAGTGCTGGCTTTGTGAGCTTTAACCTCTGCCAATCAAATTCCCCTGCGTTGGTGTTCTTCATTGAGATTTTGCCTGGTGTGAGATGCTAGCATATCTGGCAGTGATGTGTATAGAAGGACAACCAGTTTTGGGAATATTAATCTCTGTACAGCCCAGACTATATCTACCATAAAGCCTTTTCTCCGTCGTCTATAGAAGAGAACTAGCAGATGATATGGAGACGCCATCTGATCATATGGAGATGCCACATTGTTTTTGTTCTCAGAGAAGGCCACATATTGCAACACTTCTAGAACCGCTACAACTGAGTATCTTGAATTTTAAAAAAAAATTAAAAGGAGAAAGTCGTTATCTTCCTATGCAAGGAGATGTTGGTTGCTGGAATACGATTTAGTAATGGGAATCTGGAACTCTTGATTTGGGATTCTGAAACTTGAAATCTAGATTACGGTTTCTAGATTTATGTTGGGACTGTTTGATTCAAATTAAAAATTTTGAATTAGTGTGATTTCCTTACTGTATGTTCTCTGACTGGAAAGCAAATTGATTATGATGAATGCCTTAATTTGGAGCGTCCTTAATATTTCCTGTCTGGCATTACTGTTCTGCAACATTGGGAGACTATATTTCGCGTCTAGCATTACTGATTTGGGGTGAGGGCTCACAGGTTTCTCACGTCAATATTGCCCATTGTTTGGCATGGGTTTGAAACTGCAATTTGACTCTTCATAGTACCTCCCTGGGCGTTATTTCTCATGCCATGTTTTGGCTATTAATTATTGTTAGTTGGACAGTTGTTATTTCTGACCCGGAAATAGCAGTAGTATTTATGGGTAGCTTGGACAGCTGTTCGTCCTTATCTATGAATAGTAATTGTATTTATGGGTGGTTTGGACAGCTGTTTGTCCACTTGCCAAGAATTAGTAAATGGTTATTATTTACTAATTTTAGACATTCCTTTTGGACACCTTGCAACCAATTCTATTATTGGTTGTCGAGTTGTCTTAATCTCAGCCGTTGGTTTGATTTAATCTCGGTCGTTGTTTTACCAACAGGAGTAGTATAAAAAGGGGTCATTGGGTCATTTGGATTAAGAAGTTTTGGAGAAACGTTTGCAGTGTTAGCAAGGGCACAGTGTTAGCATGGGGATAGCAGTGGGGAATATCAGCGGGAGAAATTAGGAGGTTATCGGAGTTCTGCCAGTGAGAGGCAAGGAATTTTGTATCTCTTGATTTGCTGAAGTTTAATATAATTCCTCATCTGTAGAACTGGTTTTCCCTTAGGAGTTTTTCCAGGGACAATTTGTCCAAAAATATTGTGTTCATTGTGTTGTTCGTTTCTTTCCATATTTTATAAGTGAAGTTGTAGTTGTGTTATTTTTCGATATTAGCTAGGAATTTATTTTCAGCAGTTTAATAATCGTTTGTGATAGGAGATTACTAATAAATGACTGCAATAGTTTGATTTTTCACATGGTATCAGAGCATTGTTAAGGGTAGAAGAGTTTTTCCCTATGAAAGAAATTTTGATCTTTTTAGATTTATTATTGCTTTAAACCCTTGAGATGGCTTCAGCTAGTTTGAGAGATCAGGATAGATTGGATGGTGCCTCAAATTTTGGTGTCTAGAAGGCCAAAATTTCTTTATTGTTGGAAGAGAATGGTATCAAGGATTATGCTACCAGTGGTGTACCTGTACCAACAGATGCAACACAGCTTGCAACATATAGAAAGGACGATGCCAAAGCGAGGAGGATTATCCTTGATGGTGTCAAGGATCATATTGTTCCACATATCTTGGAGCTAGATACAGCAAAGAAGATGTGGGACGCCATTCTAAATCTGTACCAGAATGCTACCACCAACAGGAAGTTGATTCTCAGAGAGAAGCTAAAGAACACCCAGATGAATCAAGGAGAAGATGTCACAAGTTACCTCACCAAGCTCAGACTTGTCAAGGATGAGTTAGCAGCTGTTGGAGATAGCCCTAGTGATGATGAGCTAGTGAGAATAGCCCTAAATGGGTTTACTAAACAATGGAGTGTCTTTGTTCAAGTTGTTAGTGGACGAGATACTTTACCAAGTCGGGATCGACTTTGGACTGATTTCACTCAGGAGGAGTTTAGACTAAGTCTTGTCAATGGGGCCAACAAGAGTCAAAAAAATGAGGTGGAACAAGAGAACGTTGCCCTAGCGGGTAAAGGGAAAGCAAAGAAGGGATCTAGCAAAGGATAAAATACACAAAGTGAAAAGAAGAAGAAGGACCTTTCTAAGGTCAAGTGCTTTGGATGTCACGAGTTTGGCCACTATGTCAGTGATTCCCCAGAGAGGAAGAAGGGTAAGAAGTAGGTGGAAGCTTTAGCAAGTGCAGAAGAACTCTCCAGCAGAATGGAAGATGAGTTTGCACTCATAGCTTGTATGGTTAGCTCAACCTCACAGTGTGTTTGGTATATAGATAGTGGGGCATCATTTCATATGATAGGAGTTAGAGAGTACTTCTCCAGTTACAAGGAGGAGGACACCAACATCAAGATTTCTATGGGAAACTCGTCCAAACTCAACCCTGTTGGGAAAGGAATTGTTCAGTTTCAAAGGGAGAATGGAAAGATAATTCCTCTTCATGATGTGTTATATGTGCCAGGCTTAGGTATGAATTTGATTTCTGTATCTGTTCTTTAGGATAGTGGGTATAATGTACTCTTTAGAGGGACACATGTGTTGATTAAGCACAAGGATTGGAAATCACCCATAACTATTGGAGTTAGGAGTGGTCGCCTTTATAGATTGCAGTTTGATACTCCTAAGGCACTTATGAGCAACAATAATCCTAGAGATCTTGGAGAGCTATGGCATAGGAGGTTGGGCCATATTCATCATGGAGCACTTAGATTGCTTCGTGAGACCATGACAGGTGTTCCAGAGGTGAGCACAGAGCATGACGATGTAAGGGATGTGTGTTGGGGAAGTTTGCAAAAGCATCTCTTCCAAGGAGTGACACCAGATCTAAGGGTGTTCTTGATCTAGTACATTTAGATGTTTGTGGACCAATGTCGACAAAATATCTCAGAGGATATGAGTACTATGTTACTTTTATTGATGATTTCTCTAGAAAGACCTGGATATGCTTCTTGAAGACTAAGGATGAGGTTTTCAGTCAATTCCAAGAGTTCAAAGCTCTTGTGGAGAACTCGACAGGAAAGAAGATAAAGGTTCTTCGGTCAGACAATGGAGGTGAGTACAAAGGAAATGTCTTCCAGGAGTTCTACACCAGAGAAGTAATCAAGAACGAATGGACTGTTCCTTACAATCCACAATAGAATGGAGTTGCTGAGAGGAAGAACCATTCTATATCGGAGGCAGCAAGAGCTATGCTACATGACCAGGACATGCCCCATTACTTATGGGCAGAGGCGTGTAATACAATAGTCTACATTCAGAATAGAGTTCCACACAAGGTGCTAGGGAAGATGACACCAGAGGAGGCTTTCACAGGGAAGAAGCCAGATGTTAGTCACTTCAGGATATTCGAGAGTTTGACATATTGTCATATTCCTAGAGATACACGTACAAAGTTAGATCAGATTGCAGAGAGGGGGTACTTTGTTGGGTACAGTGAGACCTCAAAGGCATATAGGATTTTCATTCCGGGGACTAAAAGAATTATTGTCAGACGGGATGTCAAGTTCATGGAGGACAAGGCATTCAGGAGATCCAGAGATTTGCCAATAGATGATCAGAGTGAGCAGCCAACAGAAGCTCCAAGACCAAGTCAAGGGCAACAAAGCTCAAGTACAGTTACCAGTACAAGTGTAGACTCAGTTAGTGAAGATTCACAGAGTATGGAGCAATGGGTGCAATAGGAAATGCATCTAGAAGACTTAGAGGTTGACATTTCATCCTCTATAGTTGGCAGCAGGAACCATGGGGTTCCAGATACACAAAGGGATACTCAGGAGTTTGTGGGAGCTCCTAGGAAGAGTACTAGATAGCGAAGACAACCAGCCAAGTTCAATGACTATGTGGCATTAGTTAGTCAGTTGGTAGATAGTGAGCCTTCTAGCTATCAGGAAGCTACAGAACATCAGGTATGGTGAGATGCTATGGTTGAGGAATATTCTTCAATAATGCAGAATGATGTATGTGAGGTAGTATCTAGACCAACAGATAGGGCTGTAGTTGGATCACGCTGGATCTATAAGATAAAGCACGGTGCAGATGGTAGCATCGAGAAATACAAGGCTAGGTTTGTGGCAAAGGGGTTCTCTCAGAAGGAGGGAATAGACTATGAGGATACATTTGCTCCAGTTGCCAGGTATACTTCTATACGAGCTATAATCTCACCTGCAGCACAAATGGGATGGAAAATCCATCAAATGGATGTCAAGACAACATTCCTCAATGGTGAGTTGAAGGAGGAGGTATACATAGAACAACCAGAAGGCTTTGTAGCACACATCAAAGAGACCCACGTGTGTAGATTGAAGAAAGCATTGTACAGACTCAAGCAGGCTCCTAGAGCGTGGTATGAGCGCATTGATACATACTTGCAGAAAATGGGCTTTGTGAAGAGTGAAGCAGATGCTAACCTCTACTACTTGATGGTTAGGGGTGAGATTCTCATTCTTTTTCTTTATGTGGACGACCTATTTCTTATAGGTTCACTAGGGCTTATAGTGGATTGCAAGAGGAACCTTGCAGAAGAGTTCGAGATGAAGGATTTAGGACTTATGCACTACTTTCTAGGCATGGAAGTGCGGCAGACAGATAGGGAGATTTTCCTTGGTCAAGGGAAATATTGCATTGAAATCTTGAAGAAATTCAAGATGGACGATTGCAAAGCCATGTCTACACCCATGATCACGAATTGGAGGAAGGTAGATACAACTAAGGAGAAGGATGTAGATCCCACTTTATATAGACAGTTGATTGGTTCGCTTATGTATTTGGTCAACACTAGACCAGATATAGCATTTGCAGTAAACTCTCGTAGTCAATTCATGGTTGAACCAAAGAGAATGCATTGGATAGCGGCTAAGCATGTGCTACGTTACTTGTATGGTACAGTCGAGTATGAGATCAGATATGTTTGAGGTGAAGGCATCAGGTTGATAGGCTATATTGCGTAGATTGGGCAGGAAGTACAATAGACAAAAGGAGCACTTCAGGGTGTTGTTTCAGCTTGGGATTAGGAGCTGTATCTTGGTTCAACAGGAAGCAAAAGTCCGTGGCTCTAAGTTCAGTAGAAGCAAAATACATAGCAGCTAGCATGGCGACATGTGAAGCTATATGGCTTTGGAAGTTGTTAGTAGCCTTGTTTGGTCAGAAGGTTGAGACTATTGTGATACATTGTGACAATCAGAGTTGCATCAAGTTGTTTGAGAATCCAGTGTTTCATGATAGGTCTAAACATATAGATATCAAATATCACTTCATCAGAGATTGTGTACAAAGGAAAGTTGTTCAGCTACAGTACATACCTACAAAGGAGCAGGTAGCAAACATTCTGATGAAGGTTTTGGGAAAGGCCAAATTTATCTTTTTTAGAGATAAGATGGGTGTCATGCAGAATAGCTTCCTCACTAAGAGGGAGTGTTAATTATTGTTATTTGGACAACTATTATTTCTGACCCGAAAATAGCAATAGTATTTATGGGTAGCTTGGACAGCTGTTCATCCTTATCTATGAATAGCAATTGTATTTATGGGTGGTTTGGACAGTTGTTTGTCCACTTGTCAAGAATTAGTAAATGGTTATTATTTACTAATTTTAGAGATTCCTTTTGGACACCTTGCAACCAATTCTATTATTGGCTGTCGAGTTGTCTTAATCTCAGCCGTTGGTTTGATTTAATCTCGATCATTGGTTTACCAACAAGAGTAGTATAAAAAGGGGTCATTGGGTCATTTGGAGTAAGAAGTTTTGGAGAAACGTTTAATAATCGTTTGTGAGAGGAGATTAATAATTAGTGACTGCAATAGTTTGATTTTTCACATTGGCATCAGCATTTCCACTTGTAATGCTTGCAGCAGCTGATTTTTGGCATGGGAGGAACTCTGATTTTGTGCGTTCATTTGACTAGGTCATGGCTGGAGAATAGAAGTGTAAACTACTAGGAAACTGCCAACCATTTGGACATTTACACCTACTGTTATTGTGACGATACTCTTGATCAATTGAATGTGTTTCCCCTACATCTGTCAGTGTCGTATTTTTCTAGGGCTTGTTGTTATCTCAAATAGATCTGCATTTGTTACTGAGGCCATTGGAAGCTTTCCAAAGTCACCTACAAGTTCCTCTATTTGATTGTAATTTCTTAATAGCTAAAGCATCTAAATTGCAAATATTTGATATTCAAAAATAGGCATGTGGATGTTAAACCCAATTAAATTTCACTTTATTTGGAATCATCATTTTCAAAAAAAATATGGGATTTAAAATGGGAATCCCAAATAACAAGTATTTTTGAGGAATACTAAATTCTTGTTTTGGGGGTCAAAAGGGCATACCAAATCCACTTTTTCCCAAATTCCAATTCCCATTTTGCGACCCAAACAGTGGATTAATTTTTTTTAAGAATTCCAAATTCTAATTCCTACTCAAATCCACGATCCAAATGGGCCCTGAAGAGTCTTGGAGGTGGAGGGTCGTCCCTTGGACAGAAATGTTGCATATTTTATAATAGTTTGGAATAAAATGGTGAAACTTAGATGTGCATCAAATGCAGCATTGATACTAGTTTTTTTGTCATAACCCATTTCTTTTTAACCAAATAAATCACTATTGTTATTGCCACATGGAATTATTTAAAATTTTTTAATCTTTTATTAAACTAAAATAAAATTATTATGTTATTGTTTCTTTAAGAGTAAAAGTTGTCAATGATTGAACAAGGTTTTTGGAGAAGTTGGTAAGAGCTACAATGTTTTGGATTCAAAAATTAGTTGGTTATTATAACTAACCCAAGATTGCTTTGATTTTTTTCTTGGTTGTGAATTGGTTATATGGTGAATATGCCATGAAACCCTATGTTTAATTGCCATGGTCCAAGTCTGAGATGAGGATGTCACCCTTCTTTAATCACAGGAAAATTCATTCCCCCTCATGCTCTGCACAATCATGCCTTCTCAGGATGCATTCTATGTGCTTCTTGATTGTCTTCTCTCTTTCATATAGTCAAAAATTCCATATTCCTTCTCCTTTGTGATATTTCCAAACTAGATTGTACTTTCCACTAGTAATTTCTATATTTTTTGCTTTAGTTTTCACCGTTATTCCATTAGGTCTTCCCACCTTGGATTCACTTCCAACATTTTCCTTTGGGTCCCCCTACTTCTTTATTTTTTTCTCTTCCCAACTAAAGTTATCCTCTCCAATGAACATCTCTTCCTTGGCCTTTATAATTCTACTAGGAGAGCAAGGAGGCGAGTCTCCCCATATTTTCTTTATTATACCATTCCCACTAGGGGTGTCTACCATAATTAGAATATCATTATCCTTCTCACTAATATCTATAACCATAATATGGGATTGTTTTGGAATTTCCCCTTCCTTTGTGGCTATTTATCCTTGTCCCTAGGTGTCTTTTGGGGATTAATACAAATCATTAATCTATTTGGTAAATGGGTATCCCCCACCTTCACCCATGGCAATTTTCACCTCAGGTGGGGCCACCTAAGTGGGCCCAATTCCTGTCTTACAGAATAACAAAGAGGTACCCACCTTAAAGTTTTGACCTTGGTTATCTTGGAGGAAGAGAATTTTTCCTTGTCTTTCCAATCATAGGATTTGCACTCTGAGCCCAAATGCCCAAAATTTAAGAAGCTTTGACAAAATGGGGTAGCATTCTCATAAATCAAAACCTTGATTTTGTTGCCTCACTTCAATTTGAGGTAGACAGAGGTTCGAAAAAGGGTCTATTAACAATAAAATTGATTGAGAGCCTAGAAATACCCACTTGGAATAAGCTCTGTTGACCTCATTCGAGGTGATAAAATGGCTGAAGGAGTCTCTTATTCCCTTTAGATCCCTTTCATCCCAAAACTCTAGGGGAATCCCTAGGAGCCTTACCTATACCAAAGCCAAGTGGTATAAATCCAACATTGGGTCAAAGGCTAGCTCCTATCTAGCAAGTAGGTGAGCATGCTCTCCATAGCTTCATGACTGTACTAGCACAATATTTATATCACTCTCCCTAGTGAACTTAAACAGGAAGAGCCCTCTTAGTAATGTAGAAACTACCCAGTGTTTACCTTTGAGTTTCCAATGGGTACTCCATTTATTACCATCTCAATCAATGGTCTAAAATATTGGAACCTTATGACCAATCAATGTTTGTATGAGGAAATGATTCTTCCAGCCAAAGAGTCAAGGAGGAATATTTTAGATCCCTCCAAACCAATAACCACCTATTTCATAATAGCCCATGGAACCTTTGATAGGGAAGATCATAGAAAATAAAATCATCACTCAGATAACCTAACATCGGGCCAGGAGAGAGAGGGAC
The DNA here is from genome assembly GCA_028749045.1 of Cupressus sempervirens. Taxonomy (NCBI): domain Eukaryota; kingdom Viridiplantae; phylum Streptophyta; class Pinopsida; order Cupressales; family Cupressaceae; genus Cupressus; species Cupressus sempervirens. Next base: position 729,151,524 of record CM053786.1, read on the forward strand.
GTCAATGTAGCCAACAAAACCCAAGGATTCCACCATCATTGACAAGCTATTAAGCACCAAGAATAAATCAAGGGTTCTAGGATCAAAACCCTCCATGGCCTTTTCCATTTTAAGGTAAACAACCAGTACTAACATATGAAGGCTTTAGTTGCAAAGAATTCTTCTGTAGATTTTCCCTCTCTTTTCTTTATTAATCATGTTGTTTTTCCAATTGGTTAGGCTTTTTGAATCTAACCTATTAACAAATTTAAAATGGATTAAACATAAGCATATTTATTCTATTTCTAAATTGATATTACTTTTCTATTTCAAAGCAATCTTTATTTGATTCAGTTATGACATATGTCAGGAAAAATTAGACATATCCTTCCCTTTCTCCTCCCTTTTTGACATTTTCCTTATTTTCCTTTTCACCTTTATGTTCTCTCATTTGACCTTTTTCCCATTTGGATGTTATTTCACTCCTTTCCTTATTTAGTTTTTTTTGTCCAACCTATTGTCTATAGCTAGTATTTGTTTATATATAGTGATTCAAGCTTCTTCAAGTAACACAAGTCTCTCTCTTACCTTTCCTTTTTGCATTTTATTTTTTGTCTTATATGGAGGATATTAGCTACCCCTCCTTTTTTCTTTTCTTTTTCTATGTTCTCTCCCTTTCTATGCTCCCTATCCCTCTTCTTACCAATGAATGTTATGGGGCTATTTTTGGCTTGATAATATCCCCCCACCAAGTAGTCTTCAAGACCACAATACCCCCATGGGATGAACCATATTTCCTTCTTGGCGGTCTCCTTTCTTCCCCCTCTTTTGTAGATTGTTTCTTTTATTGTTCATTTTCTTCTTTGTCTTTCGGTTTACTAATCTCTCTCATCTTATTTGAAGTTCTTACTTCAAATGTTTTATTTTTTCCTTCATGTTTTTAGGGTAGAATATTATTTTATTCTTTCTTAGATCTTTAGCTCTATATTTTTGCATCTTTTATGTGTTTTCATCTTTTCTATTCATTATATAGTTAGATTTTGTCTTTGGTAATTTGTTGGTTTAAAGGTTCTTCATTATCAAGGTTAGTTCTCTTCTCATTAATTCAATTTTTACTATTTCTTTATCTTAGTTATTTGGTCCCTTTTCTTTTCTTCTCATGGGTTATCTTTATCATACATGTTTGGGTATACTTTCTATTTATTAATTTATTCTCAATCACTTTTAGTCCATGAACTTCAATTCTTTTATGTAAATCATTATAACCCACATAATCACTTTCTACGTATCTAAAATGAGATTATTAGGTTATAATAATTCAAATGGTTCAAGAATTATCCTTTATTTTATGCACTCTATTTTTTAACACTAATTTTTTAATCACATCCCCTAAGAAATTTTATTTTATAAGTTGAGTTTTTTGTAGTAGAAGCCTAAAGATCAAACATTAAAATGATTCACCACAAATTAAAAAGATGAGAAAATTGGTCAAATTTATAAGAGAGAGAATTCCTTCTCAAGACCCCATCTAAAATATTCTGGGGTAAATTTATTTTATAGTCTCATGTGAAGAAAGATATGCCCTTCTAAAGACCCCTTTCATAACAAGGAAAAATATATGGTTCATTCTATTCAGGACTTCAACTTCCTCAGATAGACTAGATTTTTTCATCCCCATTATTTTCCCCTTGGTGCCTTCACTTTGAATAGGGAAAAAACATATTGTATTGTAGGAAAATTTTAGTAAAAGTATTTGGTAAAATTAATTTACTGATCTAAAAAAATAATTATAAAGATATCATAATAACTAAAGGTAAAACACATTTTTGTGGGTTTTTAAGCACATACAAATAACTCATCTAATAATGAAAACACACCTCAACTACAAGAATTAATAAAATATTTGTGATTTAGATAATATAAAAGAAGATAAAATTAGGATACATATCATCTCAAGCTAGATTTTTTCTCAAAAAAGATTCACTGTTGGAGAATAAATATTTTAATCGCTACAAAAAAAAGGGGTTTTCTATATTTATGAATAAACAAAAGTGGGCCCGGATAAACATATATATGTCCCTAAAAAAAAGAGGGGACTTGGCACCATGATTTTTCCATAAAGGAGTGTTGGGAGAGAAGAAGGAGAGTTTTCTAGAGATTTTCTTAATAGCGCAAAGGAAGTAAAATGCCAACACATCCTACAAAAAGGTAATGGAGTTGTGGACAAGTTGTCAAAAGAAGGCTAGTTTATCAAATTATTAAAATTTTGGAAATATTTTAAATCCATCTCCTTAGAGGCTCGTGCAATGATCTCTAAGGATATTTCCTTATGCATAAAATAGAAATGTTATCAATGATACTCAGGGTTTTAATTAATTTGTATTCAAATTAGGATTTGGGCCATTGTCCCTTCTTTCTTATTTCTTTAGAGGTTTCTTTTTTTGGCTATTACAAGTGGCTTTTTTTTGAAAGAAAGTTTTCTTTTAAATTACTGTACTATTTTCTATAATCAACTATTTTGTTTGCCTTTGTCATTAGATTTTGAAGCTTGGGGATTGACTCCTTGCTAGCATGGGGTGAGTTGAACCAGATTGAGTCTAATAAATGTGAAAATTTAAGAATAACACCAGAGTTTGGTAAATCATCTCGAATGGTCATATAGATAAGTATGCCAATGCTATGCAAAATTTAAACGTGGAGAAATCTAAAAAGTTTCAAGATTCTTGGGAAAATGGTAAAGTTTCAATTAAAAGTGATACTTCCATGGCTACAATAGAAATCATTGCAATTTTCCCTAAGATTAACATGAAGGGTACAAAAATCCCTCAAAATACCAAAGTATCTTTCAAGGAGGAATTTTGGCTCTTCTTGGACCCTGGTGAAAGAACCCCTAAGCTTTAAAATGGGGTCATTCACAAGTATCACCTAGGTGACTCAAAAATTATGATAGATATTATCATCCATTTCATGACCATTGAAGGATGGTACAAGAATTTTCACTCTAACCTATTTTATATTTTAAATCATTTATAAAGGAATGTTAAATTTTGATTTCTTTTCTAGATATTGACCTCTCTGTCGCTTTCTATTGAAAATGTTAAAATAAAAGGTGGATCCCTTCTTTACCATAGCTTAATTTTTAGGCTCAATGAGTTTCACCATAATTTTAGTCCCTAGATTGCATTATCCCCTAAACTTTCTATTAAAATTAACAAATTGGTCTTAACCCCTATGTCATCCTCATCTAATCCCTTTTTCCTTTTATTTGTAGCATGAGAGTTAACCCCTCCTATAGAGTCAAATTAAAAATTCTTCTCAACAAGAAGAGACATTGTAAGTGTTAGACAACTCATCTTTGCCTTCTTCTTAATCTATAGAGTATACCCAAACCTCTAATAATTATAACCCCAACTTGGTTTGAAATACACCCTTGACCACCTTCTTCCTACCTCCCCTAAAATCTGACCTAATCATCCTCAAGACCCTCAAATTCATATGCCTTCTATCTCTATCCAACTTATTTAGTCAATTGATGGTATTGATCTCAAGGCCCTTCCCTAAAAAGGGGATGAGTTGTGCATTTTCCACAACAAGCTCACGACTCATCTTCTAACTGAAAAATACTAGAAGGAAAATCAACTTGAGTTGGAAACCCTGATGAAGGCTAAGCATTAAGTAGAAGATTGGATTAAAGGTAAGAGAGATGCTACCTTATGACAGGTTAGGAGATATTTCTTTAAGAAGATGCATAATTGGAAGATTATATAAGAATAAGTCATCAAACTTAGGGATGAGGTTCCCTAAAAAGAAGAAAATAATGAGATTTTGACTGCCTCATCTTTAATGTAAGAGTCCTAGATGACGTGGTTGAAAAAGTTATACATTTGGATACTCAAAAAAATAAATCTTAGGATAAGGTGGAGAAAGATATTGGGGGAATTCGAGCCTAGTTGGCGGAGAGAAATAAAAAGAGGAAACATAGAGAGGAAAGTCATAACAAAGAAGAGGGTATGTGCAAGATCATGGTCAACCAAACTATGGCCTTAAGTGGCAGTGAGAAACTAGCAAATCAGAGTTATGTCAACTTGACACATAATTTTAAAGTGGTTCTACACTTTATATCAAAAAGTTGTAAGAAAATAATCTATAGGAAATTGAATTTAGTTTCTAAACTACTAGGCCTTATCTACAGAAAAAAAATATTTGATTGGTCAAAAGTTTAGATTTTAATGCAATACTACAAAAATTTCAAGGTAAAAATAAAAAGTAGGTGTATGTCTAACCACCTTAATCAAAATCAAATGATAATATTTTTTAATATGATTATAGATATAAAAAGTAGACTCATGCCTGGATGTGACATATTTTTGGGTGTTTTAATTCCAAATAACTTATTAAATATGAATTTTCTACTATAACTTTTCCAAAATAAAAAAAAACTCCCATGTCTAACCACCTTAACTAATTGAAAAATTTACGAAATCATTTTTATTTTTTCCTTATACTAGGTGACGCATAGAATGTGATGCAACTTTTGGATTTCAAAAATGTTATACCATTTGAAAGTTATAGCTATTTTGCAATTGGTATGTCAATTAGCACTTTACAGTCATCTTAATTAAAAATTAACTAATAAATAATTATCAAACTTATAATTTGATAGCAATTATATCAATGGAATCTTGAGAGTGTTATTAAAAAACCCTTTTTATTTCATTGAATTTGAATGAAAATAATATTGTCAAATGGCTATTCAAAATATGAATGTTAGAGAAACCTTTCTCAAACACATTTTTTGAGTTGACCAAATAGGTTTGGTAAATACCAACCCTAATTGGGTACATGATTTCAAATTGGGTATCTAATTTTAGATTGGATACCCAATATGAAATCAGGTACCCGAAAACTCTAAATTTTCCAATTTTTCAAATTTTGGAGGGAAACAACCCATATTAAATGGAAAAAAAATTTGAAAAGTGTGGGCATTATTATTACATATGATTATAATTATTATTATTAACTATTATTATTATGTATGATTATGATTATGATTATTATTTGTTGGCATTATGTTGTTTATGTCATTAGTGACAACACTTATTTGATTCTAAATGGCTATCGAGCCCATCACTCAATTCATAGTTTATACCAAGCATTCAATGGTTACCTTGTAAGTTTAGCAGTTAAGTAGTTCACACCAAGTATTCTTGAAGCTAATGAGTGAATGTGCAGTTCAATAGTGTTTACCAAGCTTACAGTGTTCACTGAATAGATAATGTTTACCGAGTTTCATAGTATCTATCGAGTCATCAGTTTACATGATATGAAGCCAGTTTCTACTGAGTGATGGATGTGTAGTGTTTACCGAGTGACAACAAGGTAAATGAAGGATTTAGTATTTACCGAGTGACACTATATTTATCTAGTCTCCAATAGTTACCAAGTTCCAAGCTACATTGTGTGATTAGTATGGACCGAGCTTCTACTTCTACCGAGTGCATGAGGATGTCGAGTAATGCAGTGGATGCTAAGTATCAAAAGGTCACCAAGTCAGCTTGAAGAGCCTGAGTTTTCTACTATTTGGCTAACTTAGTAATGTTTTGTTTACTTGTGTTTTAGCCAACCTTACAATTGTAAATATTGAAGTGGTATATATGTAATGTAATGCATCATATGCAATGTAGTATTATGAGTATGTTAAGGAATGGACATGTAATATTTTGAGAAGAGTGAATACGAATCAGCAGTAGAGCAGAGTATTCAGCAAGGTCATTAAGGAGCAGCAAAGACATATCAGTCACAAGAGGTGATATGTACTTCAATATCTATTCAATAATTAAGTTGTAAGTTAGATCTACTATTTCATCCTAATAGGTGAATCACTTTTTCAAATCCTTTAATAGGGTAGACTTAATAGTCTTTATATAAATCTCCTAATAGAGTGCATAATTCATTGTATGTTTGTAAAACCTCTAACAAGGTGGATCTAGAAATCCAAATTGCTCTTAACAAGGTAGATCATTAGAAGTGGTCAATGTAAGCCCTAACAAGCCAACTTTATACTACAATAGTGAAGTTTTGTGGGTATCATCCCCACCCTAGTTTTACTTTCTATTTGGAAGGTTTCTAGGTCACCAAAATACTATGTTCATGTGTTATAAATGTTTATCTTTTCTCATGAATGCAATAGATCAGATAAATTAATGCTAAATGATTTATATGGTTAAGTGCTAAATTGATTTAAAGTTTTCGAGGTTACTAATTCACCCCTCCCCTCCCAGTAACCTAGCTAGTCTTGATTATTTCCAATAATTATTATTATTATATATAGTAATATATATGACTATTATGATTATTCTTACATATAATATAGTAATATATATAATTATTATTATAAATAAATATAATATAGTAATATATATGATAATTATAATAATTATTAATTATATATAGTACTATATATGGTTATTATTATTAAATATAATATAGTAATGTTTGATTATTATTATTATATAATCTAGTAATATATTTTTATTATATTAAAATATACAGTATTATATTATTATTAAATATAATATTATCATGAAATGCATCAAAAGAGGTCATAGGTTAACCTATGATCCCTTTCGACTCATTTCATGACAATATATGTCACCTATGACCCCTTTCAATGCATTCCAAATGGGTCCCTAGGGCCCCGAGCGACATATGTTGTCATGAAATGCATCAAAATGAGTCATAGGGTTTTGAAACCAACCAAATGGGTCCCTAGGGTTCTTAGGGCCCTTAGGGACATATGTTGTCATGAAATGCATCAAAAGAGATCACAGGTTAACCTATGACCCCATTCAATGCATTTCATGACAATATATGTCCCTAGGGGCCCTAACCTATGACCACTTTCAATGCATTGGAACAAACCAAATTGGTCCCTAGGGGTCCTAGGGCCCTTAGGGACATATGTCGTCATGAAATGTATTGAAAGGAGTCATAGGTTAACCTATGACCCCTTTTGATGCATTGGAACCAACCAAACAAGTCTTTAGGGGCCCTAGGGACCCTAGGGACATATGTTGTCATGAAATAGGTTGAAAGGGGTCATAGGTTAATGTATGACCCCTTTTGACGTATTGGAACCAACCAAATGGGTCCCTAGGGGTCCTAGGGCCCCTAGGGACATATTTTATCATGAAATGCATCAAACCTGTGACCCCTTTGGATGCATTTAAACCAACCAAGTTGGTCCCTAGGGGCCATACATATGTTGTCATGAAATACATCAAAACCCCTTTTGATGCATTGGAACCTACCAAATCGGTCCCTAGGAGTCCTCGGGCCCCTAGCAACATATATTGTAATGAAATGCATCCTCTCGAAGTAGTGGAACCTAAAAAATCAATCCCTATAGGTCTCAAGATCCCTAGTGGCATATTTTATCATGAAATGCATTGAAAGGGGTCATAGGTTAACCTATGACCCCTTTTGATGCATTTGGACCTACCAAGTTGATCCCTAAGGGTCCTACAGCCCCTAGGGGTCCTACGGCCCTTAAGGACATATGTTGTCATGAAATACGTCTTTTGATGCATTAGAACCAAACAACTCAGTCCCTAGGGGCTCTAGGGCCCCTAGGGACATATTTTATCATCAAAGGCGTCGCTTTCAATGCATTTGAACCTAACAAATTAGTCGTTAAGGGCCCTAGGGCCCCTAGGGACATATATTGTCATGAAATGCATCCAAAGGGGTCATAGGTTAACCTATGTCCCCTTTTGATGCATTTGAACTAACCAAATGGGTTCCTAGGGGTCCTAGGGTCCCTAGGGACATATCTGATCATTAAGTACATTGAAAGGGATCATACGTTAACCTATGACCCCTTTCAATGCATTTGAACCAACCAAATGGGTCTTTAGGGGCCCTAGGGCCCCTAGGGACATATGTTGTCATGAAATACATCGAAAGGAGTCATACATTAACCTATGACCCCTTTTGACACATTTGAACCAACCAAATGGGTCACTAGGAGCCCTAGGGCCCCTAGGGACATATGTTGTCATGAAATGCATCGAAAGGGGTCACACATTAACCTATGACCCCTTTCAACACATTCAAACCAACCAAATTAGTCCATACGGGTCCTAGGGCCCCTGGGGACATATGTTTTCATAAAATGTGTTGAAAGGGGTCATAGGTCATGAGGTCATAGGTTAAACTATGACCCCTTTCGACACATTTGAACCTAGTTAATCAGTCCCTAGGGGCCCTACATATGTTGTCATGAAATGCATCGAAAAGGGTCATAGGTTAACCTCTAAGCCCTTCTGATGCATTTGATCCAACCAAATCGGTCCCTAGAGGCCCTAGGGCCCCTAGGGACATATGTTGTCATGAAATGCATCTACGACCCCTTTTGACGCATTCAAACCAACCAAATGGGTCTGTAGGTGTCCTAGGGCTTGTAAGGACATATGTTGTCATGAAATACGTTGAAAGGGAACCTATTACCCCTTTCGATGCATTCAAACCAACCAAATGGGTCTCTAAGGGCCCTAGGGCCCCTAGGGACATATGTTGTCATTAAATGTGTTGAAAGGGATCATAGGTTAACCTATGACACCTTTCAACACATTTAAACCAACCAAATGGGTCTCTAGGGGCCCTAGGGCCCCAAGGGACATATGTTGTAATGAAATGCATCACAACCTATGACCACTTTCGATGCATTTCAACCAGCCAAATCAGTCCCTAGGGGCCCTAGGGTACCTAGAGACATATTTTGTCATGAAATACATCGAAAAGGGTCATAGGTTAACCTATGACCCCTTTCGACGCATTGAAACCAACCAAATGGGTTTATGAAATGCATTGAAAGGGGTCATAGGTTAATATATGACCCCTTTCGATGCATTCAAACTAACCAAATGGGTCCCTAGGGGTCCTAGGACCCCTAGGGATATATGTTGCCATGAAATATGTCAAAAGGGGTCATAGGTTAACCTATAACCCCTTTTGATGCATTCAAACCAACTAAATGGGTCATTAGGGCACATAGGGACATGTTTTCATGAAATGAATTCGAACCAACCAAATGGGTCTTTACATATGTTGTCATGAAATGTGTCAAAACGTGTCATAGGTTAAGCTATGACCCCTTTCAACGCATTTGAACCAACTAAATCGGTCCTTAGGGGCCCTAGGACCCCTAGGGACATATGTTGTCATGAAATGCATTGAAAGGAGTCATAGGTTAATGTATGACCCCTTTGGACACATTAGAACCAACCAAATGGGTCCCTAGGGGTCCTAGGGCACCTAGGGACATATGTTGTCATGAAATGTGTCGAAAGGGGTCATAGGTTAACCTATGACCCCTTTAAATGCATTGGAACCAACCAAACGTATGTTGTCATAAAATCCATCGAAAGCCTTTTGACATATTTGAACCAATCAATTTGGTCCCTAGGGACCCTAGGGCCCTTAAGAACATATTTTGTCATGAAATGTGTTGAAAGGGGTCATAGGTTAACCTTTGACTCTTTTCAATGCATTGGAACCAACCAAATGGGTCTCTAGGGGTCCTAGGGCCCATAAGGACATATTTCATCATGGAATGCGTCAAAAGGAGTCATAGGTTAACCTATGACCCCTTTTGACACATTTGAACCAACTAAATTGTTCCGTAGGGCCCCTAGGACATATGTTGTCATGAAATGCATCAAAAGGGGTCATAGGTTAACCTATGAACCTATGACCCCTTTTGACACATTCGAACCAACAAAATGGGTCCCTAGGGGCCCTAGGGACATATGTTATCATGAAATGCATCAAAAGGGGTCATAGGTTAACCTATGACCCCTTTCAACACATTCAAACCAACCAAATGGGTCCCTAGGGGCACATATGTTGTCATAAAATATGTGAAAAGGGGTCACAGGTTAACCTACGACCCCTTTTGATGCATTCAAAAAAACCAAATGGGTGCCTAGGGGCCCTAACATATTTTTTCATGAAATGCATCAAAAGGGGTCATAGGTTAACCAATGACCCCTTTCGATTCAATCAAACCAACCAAGGGACATATGTTGTCATGAAATATGTCGAGAGGGGTTCATAGGTTAATCTATGACCCCTTTTGATGCATTTGAACCGACCAAATCAGTCCCTAGAGGTCCTAAGGCCCCTAAGGACATATGTTCTCATGAAATTACTATATTATATTTAATAATAACAGTAAAAATCATAATAATATAATATAATAATCATATATATATTAATATATTATATTTATAAGTCATAATAATGATAATAATATATATATATATATATATATATATATATATATTACTATATTATATTTAATAATTATAGTAAAAGTCATAATAATATAATATAATAATAATATATATATTAATATATTATATTTATAGGTCATAATAATAATAATAACAATAATAAAATATATTACTATATTACATTTAATAATAATAATAATCATAATAATATAATATAATTATCATATATATAGATATATAATATTTATAGGTCATAATAATGATAATAACAACAATAATAATATATATTAATATATTATATTTATAGGTCATAATAATAATAATAATAACAATAATAATATATATTACTATATTATATTTAATAATAATAGGTAAAATCATAATAATATAATAATATAATCATATATAATAATCGTATATAATAATAATCATATATTAGTCATATAATAATCAAATTTGTTCACATTGCCAACAAAATTTGTTCACTTCCTTCCAAAATTTGGGCATCCATTTTGGGTACCCAATCTCATATCGGGTATCTAATTTGGGATCAGATACACGATATGAGATTAGGTACCTGAAATATTGGCATGCTTTTCCCAACATATTCCCTGTCACTGCACACCTGACAATCACGTAATCACATTTTTTGTAGGCCATTGTCACGGACATGGAGAAAATTGATTTTTTTTGGGCACATATGATCGAAAAAGGTTCTATAGTATATGATTAGGTGTTCGATATTATTTTTTGAATGGAGAGCAGTAGTCATCGAAAGGCTAAACACAAAAGGAATGTATCGAATTGAGACATTGCAGCATATAGGGAAAGGGGTAAGCTAAATCACCGAAGGAAGAGACAAGGTATGTCAAATGTGAGTCAAGTTGACGATGTATTGATCGAAGGTGAAATCATAGAGTCAGATAATGAATATATGTAGTTGGGGAATGAAAATGTACCGATTAATAACAATAACATTGGGATTGAAAATTTAGAGAATGAAAATTTGGAGAATGAAATACTACAAGGTCATAATGTAAATTGCATGATTGACCATGTCGAAAATGACAATGCACAAGAATGTTACATATCTCCTAATTATAATCAACATGAAGGTTCTAGAACACCAAAATGGATAATTGAAATTGACAAAATGATTATTACCAATTTGGAAGGGGAAAAATTAGAAAGAACCATTCAATTATGAGCTTCAAGACTATATAATATGTTTTTCAACAACAAGACAGTGGTGGAGCAATATCAACTTTTTATGCACTTATTAAAGATGCAAAAGATGAGACCTATGCTTTCCAAATTGAAGATTCGTGTCAATAAAAAATTAGAAAGAAATGTCATTATTGTGAAGAATCTTTGCAGTGCTCTCAATAACATTGGGAAAATAACAGGGAGAAGGATAAGTGAGTTGCTTGAAGGGTTATTACAACCTCTTTGGTAAGTGGTCATTTCAAAAAAAGTAGATATATGAGACAAATTTGTATTGACTTGAACCTAAATTATATTACTTTGAGAAGAGCACTTAGTAGACGAGAGAGAATTGATGATCCTCTTCAAAATGAAACATGGGCTTTTGGTGGGAGATTTTCACATTTTGATAAAAAGCTATTCGATGATGTAAAGGAAGAAATTACATAATTTTAGCTCTCTAGCTCAAGAGTATCACCCAATGCTAAAGACGTGTTAAAGTTGAGAATTGGCATCAAAGACTGCATGCCACATCCTAAACATTATTTGGAGGTAAGTCAAACTATGTTGTTCAAACAATTTAGAGAGTCATCCAAGATTTCATATATCACAAAGGGCTTTTGAATCTTTGAAGCCATTTTATTGTGTGCCACATAAAATTTGAAATATATGTTGTTGCAAATATCATGTCGAGTTTTTTATGCACCATGAACTATTATGCTCCATCTGTTCTATTTTGCATAGTAAAGAAATGTTCGAGAATTGCAGTGCTAGTGGTCTTCCAAAATCATTAAGAGACTTGCTAGATCAACTTTTATGTTGTAGAGTTGATGGTTGTTTCTCTTATAGAAATGCTTACTTAAATGTGAAGTGTTCAGAAATTGTTGGCTTATCCAAGTTTGACACATGTTTCCATGAGGGGTACGAATAAGATCTTGGGAAGACAATAGTAAAAAAAATGGTATATGAAATGGCAAAATACACATTGAAGAGTGGGGATGAGGGTTCTAGATGTGAGTTGGTTGCACAAGAAATTAGTGTTCCTAGTTTTATTTCAAATTTCAAGACAAATTTTTTCTACAAGTATGCAAGACATAGTCATAGGTCTCAGTGGTTGGATCAATAATTTAGAATGTGTAAAGAGACTTTTCCCATTGGCACTATTATATTAGTTATTGACTTTGCTGAGAACTACACATTGTAGCATCAAAATGAGACATAGCCTCAGTATTAAAACTCCATTCAAATTGTTATTTTTTTCACAACATTTAGACATGCCCCTGATAGTGCAAAAGATTATTAGAGAGTACCATATTTATATGAGTGATGATATATCTCACTCTTAGGAGTTTGTACAACATTATTTTGATTTCTTATAGGAGCATGCAATTGCTATGGATAGATATATCATTTGGTCAGATAATTGTACAGGTCAATTCAAGAATGCTCGTATGTTTTATTGGTTGTGTAGGATGCACATAGAGAGGTGGGTGCCTCATATTTGGAGTTTTTTTTAGTCTGACCATGGGAAATGGGAACATGATGGAGTAGGGGCATGTGTAAAGAGAGATCTAGTTAAGGAGCAATTGAAGATTTTAGGAGTGGAGCTTCTTAATGCTCGTATCATTGTTGATTGGTGTAGTTCAACATTATCACAAGGGGGGACTCTTGATTCAATAGTATGCAAGTTCTTTTGGTTGGTTGAGGAAGGGTTCATAGGTGATAGATCAAATTATGCTATAGTGAGAGACTCATAAAAAATTTATTCATTTTGAAGCTTTAATTCTAGTACATGGACCATTTGGACATGACAACTAGCTTGCTTTTATCCTAATTTTTTTTAGTGTGATTGGGATCACTGTGAGTCGAGTGAGTGGTTGGACACATGGGCTCCACATTATCGTACTCCATTGCCTATCATACCCTCTATCAAAAATGATGACATGGAGAGTTCACTTGAGCATAACCATCTATCAGATCTTCTTCAGTCAAGACATGTCTTTGCATTGGATCCACCATAGAAGAATGTTGAGAAATAAAATTATTGGTTAGCACGTTGTGTAAGAGGTAAAGAAAATCTTGCACAATCGATCACAGAGGATGATGGATTCACATATCCTACTAGTTCAGTGATTGTCGCTAGAACATGGTTGCATACATACATGCTTAGAAGGAATGGAAGTCTTGCATTCGAAGACTATCAGTAGCACAAAACAATTCCCATATATTCGAATCTTATTGTAAAAACAAATATAAAGTTGTTGAAGCATCAAATAAGACCAAAAGTTTAAAAACTTTTTACTATTACTAATTTTGATCATGAAGCCCTATTGGGGACCCTAAAATAGAGAGAGGACCCTACTGAAACACTTGACTAGGTATATTTACGTCTTATGTTATTTTGTTCATAATGATTTGGTGAACCAATGATTAGCCTATTTAATACAATAAGTTACTAATATTTTTTGTGATATTGGAATGTAGGTACATCATGAAGAGTAGCCATGCATGAAGATAAAAAACTAAATAAGGAGCAGAATGAAGAACAATTCATTCTATTTTTTGACACTACGATTTTTGACACTACTTTTATTGACACTACTATTTTTGACACTATGATTTTTTGTAGTTGTGTATTGATGTAATAATGATGAAACACTTGAGATATTGTAAATTTAAACTTGTTAGTTTAATGTAAGAAACAAAGATGATTTTACTTAATGCGATTAATGTGAAGGGACCTAAAAAATGATGATTTTAATACATACTAACACCAAACTTGCATTGTACACAATGCCAAAAACTTGAGAGCTAAAAAATAATGTTTTTACTTAATACTAACCTTAGTGACACCCTTTTTATAGCTGCGGAGAGCCTCCATCATCTACAACCACCCCATATCAAAGAGTCTCCATGGTGCTCTAAGTGCATGTCAAGGTCAATCTTCCAAGGGTCTTAACTCAGAGCTCATGGGGGTTATTGATGAAATTTTGAATGCTACAAGATAGTCATGTTGAGGCCTAAGATAATCTATCTCATTTTTGAGAGATCACATTCCATTTGGATTCAGCACAATGATCTTGCTTGATGCCAAAACTCGCAGTGTGCCTCAATTCATAGGTGCATCACATCATAAATTTGAAACCACTAATCTTGACATCAAATCGTCAGCACCATTAGCTCTAGATAGGTGGGTGAACCCTAGTGACACCCTTGTTCTAGCGGCAGAGAGCCTCCATCATTCGCAGCCACCCTATACCAAAGAGTCTCCAAGGTGTTCTAAGTGCGTGTCAAGGTCGATCTTTTGAGGGTTGTAAGTTGAAGCTCATGGGGGCTATCAATGAAATTTTGAATGCTAAAAGATAGCCATTCTAATGCATAAAATAAACTATCTCATTTTTTAGAGATCACATTTCGTTTGGATTTAGTACAGCGATCTCGCTCAATGCCAAAACTCACAATGTGCCTTAATTCATAGGTGCATCATAGCATAACTTTGAAACTGCTGATCTTTGCATCAAATCATTAGTTCCATTAGCTCTAGATGCGCAGGTGAACCCTAGTGATACCCTTTTTATAACTGCGAAGAGCCTCCATCATCTACAGCCATCCCATGCCGAAGAGTCTCCAAGGTGTTCTAAGTGTGCATCGAGGTCTATCTTCTAAGGGTTTTAACTCGAAGCTCATGGGGGCTATTGATGAAATTTCAAATACTATAGGATATTCATGTCAAGGACTAAAATAACCTATCTCATTTTTAAGAGATCACCTTCCATTTGAATTCGGCATAGCAAGCTCACTCGATGCCAAAATTCGTAGTGTGCCACAGTTCATAGGTGCATCATAGCATAACTTTGAAACTACTGATCTTGGCATCAAATTTCTAGCACCATTAGCTTTGGATGGGTAGGTAAACCCTAGCGACAACATTTTTTTTGGTCATAGAGAGCCTCCGTCATTCACGGCCATCTCATACCAAAGAGTCTCCAAGGTGCTCTAAGTGCGTGTTGAGGTCAATCTTCTAAGGGTCATAACTCAAAGCTCATGGGGTCTATCGATGAAATGTTAAATTTTATAGGATGGTCATGCCAAGGCCTAAAATAATCCATCTCATTTTTGATAGATCACATTCCATTTGGATTCAGTATAGCAATCTCGCTCGATGCCAAAACTCGTAGTGTGCCCTAGTTCATAGGTACATCACAACATAACTTTGAAACCATTAATCTTGGCATCAATCATCAATTCCATTAGCTTTGGATGGGTGGGTAAACCCTAGTGACACCCTTGTTCCAATTGTGAAGAGCCTCCATCATTCATGGCCACCCTGTACCGAAGAGTCTCCAAGGTGCTCTAAGTGCGTGTCAAGGTTGATTTTTCGAGGGTCATAACTTAGAGCTTATGGGGGCTATCAATGAAACATTAAATGCTACAAGAAAATCATGTTTAGGCCTAAAATAACCTATCTCACTTTTAGGAGATCACATTCCATTTGGATTCAGCACAATGATCTCACTCAATGCCAAAACTCACAGTGTGCCTCAATTCATAGGTGCATCACAGTGTAACTTTGAAACCACTAATCTTGGCATCAAATCATCAGAACCATTAGCTTTGAATGGGTTGGTGAACCCTATTGACACCCTTTTTCTAGCCACAGAGAACCTCCATCATTCACAGTCACCCTATACCGAAGAGTCTCCAAGGTGTTCTCAATGTGTGTCAATGTCGATCTTTTGAGGGTCGTAACATGGAGCTTGTGGGGGATATCAATGAAATGTTGAATGTTATAAAATGGTCATGTTAAGGCCTAAAATAAACTATCTCATTTTTGAGAGATCACATTTTTTTTGGATTTGGCACAACAATCTCGCTCGATACCAAAACTTGTAGTGTGCCTCAGTTCATAGGTGCATTACAGCGTAACTTTGAAACCATTGATCTTGGCATCGAATCATTAGCACCATTAGCTCTAAATGGGTTGGTGAACCCTAGTGACACCCTTGTTCTAGCCATGGAGAACCTCCATCATTCACCGTCACCCTGTACCGAAGAGTCTACAAGGTGTTCTAAGTGTGTGTTAAGGTCGATCTTTTGAGGGTCGTAACTTGGAGCTTGTGGGGGATATCAATGAAACGTTGAATGTTATAAAATGGTCATGTTAAGGCCTAATATAACCTATATCATTTTTGAGAGATTACATTGTTGTTGGATTTGGCACAACAATCTCGCTCGATACCAAAACTTGTAGTGTGCCTCAGTTCATAGGTGCATTACAGCGTAACTTTGAAACCATTGATCTTGGCATTGAATCATCAGCACCATTAGCTTTGGATAGGCTAGTGAATCCTAGTTACACCATTTTTCTAGTCACAGAGAGCTTCCATCATCCATGACCATCCCGTACCAAAGAGTCTCCAAGGTACTCTAAGTGTGTGTCGAGGTCAATCTTCTAAGGGTCGTAACCTGAAGCTTGTGAGGGATATCGATGAAATGTCAAATGCTACATGAAAATCGCATCAAGGCCTAAAATAACCAATCTCATTTTTGAGAGATCACATTCTGTTTAGATTCAGAATAGTGATCTCACTCGATGCCAAAACTCACAGCGTGCCTCAGTTCATAGGTGCATCACAACATAACTTTGAAACCGTTGATCTTGGCATCAAATCATTAGTTCCATTAGCTCCAGATGAGCAGGTGAACCTTAGTGACACCCTTTTTCTAGCTGCGGAGAGCCTCCATTGTCTACGGACACCTTGTACCGAAGAGTCTCCAAGGTGCTCTAAGTGTGTGTCGAGGTCGATCTTCTAAGGGTTGTAACTCAGAGATCGTGAGAGTTATCAATGAAATTTTGAATGGTACATGATAGTCATGCTAAGACCTAAAATAACCTATCTCATTTTTGAGAGAGCACATTTTGTTTGGATTCAACACAAAAATCTCACTTGATGCCAAAACTCGCAGTTTTCCTCAGTTCATAGGTGCATCATAGCGTAACTTTGAAACCACTGATCTTGGCATCAAATCATCAACACCATTGGCTCCAGATGGGTGGGGGAACCCTAGTGACACCCTTTTTCTATCCATGGAGAGCCTCCATCATTCGTGGCCACCCCGGACTGAAGAGTCTCTAAGGTGCTCTAAGTGTGTGTCAAGGTTGATCTTCCAAGGGTGGTAACTCGGAGCTCATTGGGGCTACTAATGAAACTTATAATGCTACATGATGGACATGTCAAGGCCTAAAATAACCTATCTCATTTTTGAGAGATCACATTCCATTTGGATTCGACACAACGATCTTGCCTGATGCCAAAACTCACAGTGTGCCTCAGTTCATAGGTGCATCATAGCATAACTTTGAAACCGCTGATCTTGGCATCAAATCGTCAGCACCATTAGCTTTGGATGGGTAGGTGAATCCTATTGACACCCTTGTTCCAACCACGGAGAGCCTCCATCGTTAATGGCCACCTTAGTGCAGGAGCACCTAGGTAGTCTAGTTTGTACTTAGTGCTTTTTTCTTGTCATTTTGGCTTGTATTTATGATAGCCACATCACTAGTGGTTTAATAATACCTATTAGGTCTTTAGGTAAGGTTAACTTAGTTGCTAAGCGAGTTTTTGCTCCTAGGTTGTTGTTATGCCTATAAGTTGCTCAATAGGAGTTAGTTTGACCAAAGTGGTAGAAAAGTTGACCAAGGGTGAAAAACCATCTTGAAATGTCTAAATCAACCTAATAGGATACCTTACCAAGTTTGGTTAACTCATCTAATTAAGAATTTTAAGTTATAGCAAAAATTGCTCAAAATTGCAAAAGTTGCAAAATTGTAATTTTGCAACTTTTGCAACTTTTTCTTGCAAAGTTGAAAATGAGTGCAAAGATTTATTTATAGGTCTGAGCATGACCATACAACGTTGGAAAAACCTATATAAGATGTGAAATGGCCATGCTATGACTGTGATTTTAATGTGCTAACAACATCTAGTTGAAATTTGTTTGAGATATTGATTTTTAGTTATTGTAGAGTTATTGGTTGATCCAAACTCATACATATCAATGTCATGATGCTGATGGAATCCTTGAATCTTTCTTGCATTTGCAAAATCTCATGTGGGCTTAGTAATCCGAATGTGTTGTAAAGTCTCATAATAGAACTTGTTCTCATTTTTCTTTGTAAAGTTGATGTACCAAGGTGAAGGAGGTGGATCTTGGTTGGATCCAAAGTAAAAGAAGCAATAAGAAAACAACAAGGTCTTGAAATTGAACTTTGGAAGTCCTAAGAAGGACAAGTTAGTCTGAGCAAGCCTTGTAGTACATCACACCCTGTACCGAAGAGTCTTCAAGGTGCTCTAAGTGTGTCTTTAGGTCGATCTTCTGAGGGTCGTAACTCAGAGCTCGTGGGGGCTATTGATGAGATGTCAAATGCTACAAGATGGTCATGTCAAGCCCTACAATAACCTATCTCATTTCCATGGTGCTCTAAGTGCATTTGGGTGGGTGAACCATAGTGACAACTTAAGGGATTGTAGAGATTATTTTAAATTAAACATATATGATAGCATTTCAAATTAAGCATTGCATCAAAATTTGATAATAAAGGTTGTTAAAATTTTATTCACAAATTATTGTATTTGAATTGAGTATAACAAACATTATCAAAATGAATGATATTCCATAAACATGAACAATACACATGATCGACGATAAATTGAACAATACTATACTAAATTAATATGTATATCATTGTGTACATAAATGACAAAAATATATCAAAATACATGTATCTATAGACATATTACACAAATATGTATCAAATTTCATGTATCCATAGACAAATTACACAAATATATATCAAAATACATATTTGCATATACAAAATGTCGCTGACCATGCCATCAGAATGTATATAATATCAATGTTTCTATAAACAATGTGGCATATGCTATCTCAAAATGTCTCATGATGCATCCTATGAAAACTATACTATCCTAGGCTACTAGTGGATGATCAAAATGTAGCCTCTAAGCTGCACTAGGTAGATCGGATGCCTCCTACATAAACAAAAATGAAAAACTCAAAGTTAGACTACTAAATTTATATGATTCTATGTATCTAACATTGAATTACTCAAATGCATAATGTTCTTTTTTTTAATAAATATTTATAGTATTAAAATTTCATCACAAATACCTCTCTCATCAACCTCATGTGCCAGTCAGGCTTCCTCTCATATGTTCTTGGCAATGCTTGAACCTCGTTGATTGTGGCCTATGTATGCTCAAGTATGTTTGTCAGATGAATCTACAACTTAAACTATAGCATTATAATTCATAGCATGCTAAATTTAAAACATATAATCAAGAATTCAAACTACAACTTACCAATGTTAAATCCTCCTCTGGATATAATGGTTGCGTCAGCAAAGATATAAAACTTTGGCATCCAACCTCCTATGCACTAGGCGTTTCCTATGAGACACAAAATACTAGTTGTTAATATCACGGAAATTAGTTTTAAATTTATTTATAAAAATAAGGAAAATAAAAAATTAATGATACTTATAAATATGATGGGGCTCTTAGTACGAACAAAAATGCCAGAGCATTTGCGACATGGAATCGACCTGGACTCATCACCAATAGCCATGCCCTATACAATAAAGACTGCAATTAAATTTCATCACCACAAACATTTTACAAGAATGCATTGATATTTAATCAAGTAGAAAGCACCTAATTACCTTTCCCTTGTCAATGGGTTGTGCCTCATCCCTTGCACTCTACCCCCCACTGATAGGTGATACCTACAAAAGAAAAGAAAGATTAGAAACCATATATGCTAAAATATCAAATAGAAAAAATAATGAGAATACAACATAATGTACCATAGATGTCTCAAGGCCAAATGAAATAGTTGAGAGCATGAATTATCAACCTATCTGAGCTCCTCCTCAGTCATCAACTAAACATGAATGAAGATCACATACATGTATAAGTCAGTATGCGTTAAAAATTAAAATTACTCTATTATAAATATTAACTTTAAATCAAATATGTCATAACAAAAAAATGTATAAACATACCAACACTGCATGCCCCTCTCTCTTATGCCAGGGTGTGTAGCCTCTATATGCACATCTGGTGTATCCTCCTTAAATACAAACTGATACTCAAAAAGATCACCTATGGGACCTAGACAAATATTCTTGCACGTTATGCAAGTATGGGGCACACAAACATGTGATGAGCTTGTCAATGATGAACTCGCACCAACATCATCAACACAGGGAGGCAACACTAACCTAGCCTAGGATATCAATAGGTTACTCAATCTATGGATGGCTCTAATAGTCTAAGAGCTAGCCTCTGCAAGGATATTAGGATGTTGCACTCGAGGAGGGGGGAAGACATCAATAGGGGGGACAAAAGTTCCAACTTTATTCCATTGGAAAAAGGGTCTATGTTGAGGAGCTCCTCCTCCTACACCCATGTTGGGCTTCATGCTCCAATAGTTCACCTTGAGGCCCAACACAAATTTTGCATACGATTTTCTAAGGAAATAAAATGGTACCTCTAAATTGTTGTGTAGAGGGATGTCAAAAACCATCCAGCAACAATCCCAAAAGTTCACACACATAGCCTCATTTGTGCACCATTTAATTGATAGTTTGGGCTTCATGTGTTTGTCTTGTTTACCAGTTGTTGTGTTCACAAAAAGGCTAACCAAATCATCTTTAGTTAAATTTAGGGCCACAACCTCATCATAGTCCAACCCCTCATCAAACATGGCATGCATTTGATCATGCTAGCAAAGAGTAGCATTTTGTTCATTGGTAAGTGTTTCAACATTATCCACTATGGTGTTTAACGTGGATAACATGGGAACCAATGTGGATATAGTATTATATGTGGTTCACAAAACCCTCAATTTGGCAAGATTTTCAAATATCATATCTTCAATTCGAGGAGGGTTTTGAGGGGGTAAGAGATCATTTGGTGGACAATTTTGAGGGGGAATTGGATCGTTTGGTGGAGGGTTATGAGGAACATTATTTCTTTCCTCAGTATCATCATTTGGGTCAGCGATACCTATTAATTTGCAAAACATGATTTCTATTAAAAACAACCTAAATTTCAATAATTTCTATTAAAAAACCTAATTTTTAACAAATTCAATTAAAAATAACTAATTTATAATAATATTCATTCAAAACATAAATTTTAAAAAAAAAAACTTACTATTATCATATACCCATTCTGAGATCCGATACCGGAATAGAGGGAACTCTTAAACACAAAAAAGCTGCAATGTGAAAAGAGCCCTTAGGTTTTTTTTTTAAGTCAATGTGACAGGTATCGAGTATCCGATATGAAATCAGATACCTGATAAGGCTTGGTCCAAACTTTTAGCTTTGGTATCAGGATGGGTGGGAAAAAGTCAGAGCGGATTTTGAAATACTTTTAGACATTTTCAAACTCTATTTTTTTCACGTCGCCACTTTTAGCACACCATGATCCTACACATATCCAAGAGACTCCTCAATTGGTGACTAAGTATGATGTGACACCAAAGGATGTGGCTTTTTCCATGCCTCTCAAGTAGGCATCATTTATGGAAAAGCTCAAAGATTTTGGAAAATAGTGGTCATAGTTCTAGATTATTTGGGTTCTATGTACTTTTGGGAGGTTGTTGGTCTTTGGTAGTTTAGTTTAGTTTCTTTTTTGTCGCTATTTTGTTGGGTTTCACTTCTTGTGAACCCATTTTTTAGTTATCTATTAGACTTGATGTTATATTTTGTTCATAAAGGGTTCAAGCCCTAACCCACTTTATATAATCAAAACTAAAAGTAAGTTATACTCCTACCCCTAAATTAGGAATTGTCCTTCTAGGAAAAATTACAAAAATTGAAAGATGCTTCTTCTAATTTTCTGAAAATAGAAAAAAAAAATACTCAAACTACTGTCAACGATTCTTCGCATCCAAAACAAGAAGTTAGTTTCTACGTAAATGCATATTTCCCAAAGAACCAAATTTTTTTCCTTTTGTTATCAAAATTTTTGTAGGCACTTTAATGTTATTAAATTGATCAAGATTATTTTCAACCTTAAGAAATCAATGCTATGTTTGATTATTTTTCTAAGATGTTAACTTTAATAATTGAAGAACATGAAAAAATAAACCTTATTATTAAATATCATCTAATCACAAGATAAAAGGTAAGGTTAAGATTGTGATAAGACCACACAAAGTATCATGAATATATTCCTCACTTAAGATTATTATTGAATTAATTATTTATTAATATCTTATTTATTAATAAAAAATGATAAAAAGTGTGAACTTTGAATTTATCATCATGCATAGAATTTCTACATGATGTCTGTGGGGACCATATCATCATAGCACACAAATTATATAAACTATCTCATCAAAGCATCATATCATGTAAACTATAGCATCACTATGAATATCAAATCATCTATAAGCATATGATCATCTAGTCTAGCAAATATTTACTAACAAATCAAGAACAGGATAATTTGAGATATATAAACATAAGATTATCAAAAGTTGATTGTACTACTAACCAAAATAATCACTAAATGTCTAATTCTAGAAATCACAATGTCTAAACATATAGTGATATTATTCTAATCATATCAATTAAGTACAAAAAATTCTAGAGTCTCACAAGGGTTCTGAAATATTTAAAATCTATACGTTGAGTCATGAGACCATATGTGTTTCCTTTCCTAGAGATCCTTGTTCCTAAACCTAATTCTTTTTAGTGCCCATTGGAGGCCAACTCAATGAATCTTACCTTGTTGACTTGGATCACCATTTTGCATCGAATATACAACAATAATAGAGGATTTCTAAAAGTCCTCACTACTATGATGCACATCTTGGCTAATTTAGCACCATTCTAAATATCAATCACCACCTATTCACTATGAGGGAATCTTAAGGAAAATCCTTGTTCATTTTGGATAAAATTTATTCATCATAAAGGAAATAGATCTCTAAATGAAATGAGTTTGAGATGTTATAAAAGTTTGGTTATGGAGAATTTAAAGTATTGCAAATTCTTCATTGAATTTATCTCCCAATTTATCTTTTTCACTAAGATTATTCCTTCTCATTTTACCTCTCTAGAAATGAATGATTAACTTTAAAACCCTAAAGGTCATTTCATTAAAGGATGCAAAAGATCAAACTCTTTTGAAATATCCTAACTTCCCTTATTTAGGCATCTAACTCTTAGGGATCAAGAAGTAGAAGGTTCATGAATAATGTATTCATGTCCTCTTCATGTAAAGTGCAATTCATATTTATGGGGCCACAATTGTTGGAATCAATATGTTTTTTTTAATAATAGGCTTCCTATTATAGTCACCTTTTATACCATATCAAAATTTAAATATCATTTGTGACCAATCTAAGGATAGGCACCACCTATCTTGGTTCATAAAGTTGTAGATTAGAAAATAATATAGAAGAAAGGGAGCTTTGTAATTAATATATCTTGGGAAATATTATAGCTAGGACGTGTGTAATTTCAATTCCAAAAAAATATGATCTCCTTTATCTTAACAAATGTAATATCCAAGTATGCAACTTCTTTGTCCACAAGATAAATATTTGATGTAAAGGGGATGATCACCTTCTTAGGCATAATAATTTAGTTAGTGCTTGAATAAATCATGTAAATTCAGACTATATTATCTTTGATTGTTAAAGGTAGATTCAATTTTTATTTATATTACACCAAATTAAATTTTATTTATATTTAAACTCAAAATTTCTTTTAACTATGTATTTTTATTTTGATAAAAAATAGTAAATTAAAAAATTTAGACCCTATATCTCAAAGGATCACAAAGAAATTAAAATCTACAATCTAGACATTAGTTGTATTTTAGTATTCATGCATTTGAATTCTGCCATGCCCAAACCAATCTAGGGCAAAACACACACACAATTTTTTATTTTTTTTTAAATTTTAATCCAAAATCTAAACTAACTTAAAAAAATTCTCCAACATATTTGTGACCATCTAAAAATTAATTTATTGTTTACCATTAAAATAGATGACTAGAATAAATTCAATAAATCAATATTTTAACCCAAACTTTATTTGAACTAACGTAAGTTTAAGTCCATATTAAAATCGATCTATAAAGCTCCCAATAGCATTTAGTTGATTAATGAAACATTAAAATTATTCTAATTAAGATATTCTAATTTCCAAGTTAAAACTTTTAGGATTAGAACAAAAGAAAAAGTAACCTAATAACTAAGTCACCAATCTATTAACAATTTAAAACTAATCTTAATTTGAAGGAAAACATGATAACAAAGTAATAATAATTGACAACTAACACTATATAGATCTTACTCACATTAATAATAAATTGAAAAAAAACTCTCTAACTCAACTCTAATAAACAAAATTTGACAACTTAAGAGTATCAATACTTACCACCCAATGTTTAAAACTAAATATGCCAATTAGTATATATAAAACATCTTAAGCAATTTTAAGCACTAACCATAGTACATGTGAATTGAATATAGATATATGTGTCTAACAGCATATATGAGAACTAATCCATGCTAAGAAAAGAAAGGAACTTTAATTAAAAACAATAATTAAACACTATCCTACCACTACCCCAAGAACTTGGCACTTGGCCTCCCCCCGCCCCATATTCCAATGAAATCTTGGGCGGATCCCAAGATCCTCTGCGCGATCCTCCAAGACTGTACTGCGTAGACCCTGCTCCTCCTCCTCATTGCGTGCCAAGCAAGCCTCCTTCATAGTGGACGCTTGGGGAGAGAGGGAGTCAGCAAAGTTGGGTAATATTGATATTGCTTGTGTTTGGAATGGTCCCCTTGAAATGCGCATGTCCCTTCCTTCCGACTTGGCACCCAGGGGAAATAAAGATGTCAGCGCCTAGTACAAGTTTGTTGCGCTAAGTCATGGATAGCATGTTGTGTGGTGGGGTTTTAGGTGAAGGTTTAGTTTGGGGGGTTAGTAATGTCAAAAGTTTATTAGGTGGGGGTTTCATAGGAAGTGTCAACAATAAATACTATTGCCACCAAATTATAATTTAATAATGTATATTTGCATCAACGAATTTGATAGATGATTTTCTTTCATTATTTTTTTTTTTTTAAAGGCATCAAGCAAGAATATGCTCTGTTGCCTTTGGGTCAAAATTTTGCAATTCTCATACAAATTTCAGAGAGCAAATCTGCTCCTGGAGGTGCTCTTTTTTTTTTCTAAGTAAGAATTTCTCATTAAGCTATAATGTATTGGTATTATGAAATTTATGGTCCCTATCCTTGTGATAACATTGATTTTTACTAAACAAAGATATTAATACAAGGGAATTTGTAAGGTCATAATCTTTTTGTTCTTCCTCCTATAATTTATGTTTAATCAATCATCATATGCAAGGTGTAGGTTCCTTTATATTCAGAATACAAGTGATGCATATTTCTTACTCAAATCTGATTGATTCAATTACGAAATCTGACAATGAGGGAGTTAACCTTGTGATCACAATGTAGGATTTTTATCTCTTCTTATTACTTAAACATCGAATTGGAACTTCAACATATCAAATTGCTTCTCATTAACATAATTAAAACTTGAACATTCATAAACCATGACATTATCTATGATTCTATTATCCCATTTATATATATATGAATATTAATTTATTCTATTTTGATGAGCACTCTTACAACTGAACATTATGATCAAATATTATGAGAACCAAATACACTCAACCATTATTTTATTGGCTAACCTGATTCAAAGGCTCAGCCTGGAAAGAATCAGGAAGAAAACCCGGCTTCGTTGCCATATACAATAAGGTTTAAAAATACAATTTACAATAGGATCTCAATCCCCGTTTTCAACAATTTTATCAAATTTTCTTCATGATCAAATCAAGGAGTTTGTAATATTTTCTGAATCTCATTTTAAGAACCATGGAGGATACCAATAACTGATCGGGTGACAACCAAGTAGAACCAAAAGAACATCAAGCATGCATAGTCACACATGGTTTCCACAATAAGATTCACAATGAATCAAGACTAGGGGGAGGTGGATTCTTCCAACTGGAGAAGTCAAGCACAACACCAATTCAGATGCCCAATCGGGGCCAATAACCAAGAAATTTCGTTCTTCCATTTGAACTTGCCATACTCATACTAGGTTTGTGCTGACGGGTAGGGGCCCATAACACCCTACCCTTTATCCCTCTTCTCATCCTGAGAAGAGACTCTACACAGGTTGGAGTCCAACTAAATAGACCTCTCCCAAAATTGGTCACTTCTGCCCTCTCCTAGGGTGAGTAATACCAAAACACCCATGCAAGGAAACTCAAAATTGCAAACATAAACAAGAAATGAAAACAACCAAAATAACAAGGTTTATAAATCTTCCCAACATACCCACAACCATACAACAGTAAAACAACAACAAGGTAACAAGAACATGAAACAAAACAAAAAAAACTGAATAAGGGAGATGGGAGTTTCCTACCTTCACAAAGAGGTAATGGCAATGAACCAATTTGAGTAGAGTATCCCTCCTTCCTTCAAGCTTCAAGAAATCTTCTCTAAATGTAGAGATTGGGTAACCAAACCACTAGACCAAGGAAGGCCTCTAAATAAGCCTCCAACTCATCCACCCACTAGCCACACTAGAAACTTCTAACTCAACCTACACCATGGTTAAACCCTAAGAGGAGGTGGGGTAAGACAACTCATGACAACCACTTGCAATTTTCGCACAAAGGCAAAAAGGGACTTTTTGAGTGCCCTCAAAAGTCAAAGCTAGGGGCTTAGGGGTTGGAAAAGACCCCTAACCCATACCCATACCCTTTGGTTAGAATAAAAACATGCTAAAAGCCTTAGGAAAGAGGTTTAGAGACAAAATAAAATCTAGGAATAAAATAGGTCCATCTAACAACTCTAACTAGCAAAAATAAGCACATAAACATTTTACGAGTGTCAAGCGACACTGAAAGAACATAATTACGAACAATAGGGTTTCCAAATTTTTTGCACATGGAGATCAGTTTTGTTCCTCCGTAGGGTTTCTCGGCTAAATATCTGCACACTCATTGCACACATCAGTAGTCCCAAAAAATCACATGTATATAAACATATATGTATCATAAATTTTCATCATTTAAAACATACATTAATAAAGTTTCTTCTCCCTTCATAATTCTTAACCATTTGAAATATCTTAAATCAAATCTCAATCCTACATCTACTGATTTCGTCAACATACATATACATGAACCTTAAATGACAATCATCAAATATATCTGGAAATAACATCACACAACATGAAATAATAAAAAAATTTCTAAGCATTAGATAATGTCTCGACATCTTGAGTCGCGGATAACAAAAATAAGAGTAATGTATCACTATGCTACGATGGGTCGGGGCGAGGCCTCACAAATTCGTGAGCTTTTTCTCTTAGCATTTTGGATCAAACTATGTGATTCATTTTTAGAAATAAAAAATAAGGAAGAGAAATGATAGATCATGAAATTTGATATGGAATATGGAGAAAAAGTAAATCATCCTATAAAATCTAAAGGTAGTAGATACTACCATTTAAAGGTACCTGTAATAAAGAAATTATCACTCCATAATTATTAAATTAAAGCCTCCTACATGAAGCCGCTATATAAGTGATGAACAGTTTGCTCAATCCTTAGAATTTATAAGATCTTCTTCCTTACTACAATTGAGCTCATCTATAAGGTGTTCCTTGGTTATTTGGATTTTTTGAGCAGTTCTGTAACTGTTTAGACCAAGGAGCATTACAAATTAGGTTGGGTGGATTTGCTCTATCTTTCTCAGTTTTTTGTTCGAATTGGTTTTGTGTACCATGGCAGTTGTTAGTAGCGATGAATGCAAAATTAACATCAGTAGTAAAGAAGAAATTAGTTGCAATGAGTCTCGAAATATGGGAGCTTATATTCTTGCTCACATTCAGCATGATAACAGTCTCTAGATATTGAGAAGAGAATATATCACGCATGGCATACGAACTGAAAATATCCCTTCATGGTTGAATAAAATATTATTTTGATTTTCATATATTAGCAATTAATTAATGATTGATGTACAATAATCATTTTCCCTTTTATACTATTTTAAAAGTATTTAATCCTCATTATTATAATCCTGTGTCTTACAATAATTAATTTAAACTTATTAAATACTTTATATATTAGAGTAATTAATATATCATTATATTTTATTGGGATTTTTCTTCGGGTTAGATTTTTATTAGGATAAGTGTTATAGTAAGGATATAAGAGTTTGGCATTTAGCATTAGGTTTTATCAATTATTATTAGGATTTAATATTTATGATTATAGTAACCATTTTCTATGATAGAAATATGCTTTCAAGGTGGATATTAGGCATGTAACATTTAGCATGAGATATTAAGGTTTGATATTTTGTATTTAGGTTTGCCATTTAGGCTTAAGGTTTATCTTAGGATTTTGGATTCAAGTTTTAGCTTTTAGAATCAGGATTAGGATGAGGGTTTAAGATTTAGGGTTATTATTAGGTAGAGTATTATGGTATGGGTATGCATCATAGTTAAGGTTAGGATTTATATTAAGGTTAGTTTTTATGGTTAGAGTTAAGATTAAGCATTAGGGTTTTGTATTTAGAATTAGGAATTAGCATTTAGGATTAGAGTTTAACATAAGGGTTATGTAATGATTTTATGCAATGATTTATGATTTAACATTTAGGGTTATAGTTTGAATTAGGAATTAGGGTTTACTATTTCGAATTAGGGTTTAGTAGTTGAGCTTAGGATTAGAGTGTATCATTTAGGGCCCATTTGGTTGCTGGCATAGGAATTGAAAATGAGAATAGAAAAATGGAATGGGAATGGAATTAAATTTTAATTTTTTTAATAAAAAAATAGATTGGGAATAGGAATGGCTATTCTAGTTCCAACTTTTTTTGGCATAGACATATGCTCATTTTAGGGGCAAAATTGGAATATGTCTTCCTATTCCCAATTCTGATTGAGCGTACCAAACAACAAATATAAAACATATTCTAATTTTCTCTACCTATTCCAGTCCTTTTCCAGCAACCAAATGGGCCCTTAGGGTGTAGCATTTAGGACTAGGGTTTAGAATTTATGATTAGTACAAGGCCTAGGATTAGGACGTATGGGTAGGGTTAGAATTAATATTTAGAATTTAGGGTTTAAAATAAATCTTGCGATTAAGATATGAGTTTACATCATAACTAGTATTATAGTTATGGTTAGAGTATGAATTATGTTAGAATTTGGGTTAATGTTCAATATTTAGCATTACAAGTCAATAATAAGGGTTAGGTTTAGGGTTTGATGTTAGTTATTAGGGTTTATCATTTACAAACATAATTTAGAATAGGATTAAGATAAGGGATTTCCATTTACAAATTAGTGTTAGAGAGATTTAGAGTTGAGGTCAAGGTTAAAGTTATGTTTTTCTATAAAAATAATCTTTACAGTAAACATAACTACAATTGAACTACACTGATAATCTTAACTTTGAACTTTAATGAAACATCATTATGCTTATATAAAATTCCACCTCTAATGCGAGAATAATAAAAACATAATCATAACCCTATTTTGATTGATATTTCCATTAGAGTTTTTGTTTATAATGGGTTTAAGGTTAAGTTTTAGGCTTTTCAATTCATATTATAGTTAGGATTATTGTTAAAATGAGGAATATATCATAGATAATATTATTGTTGATGTTAGGGTTTATAATTATGATTAAGCCTTAGGTTTTAGCATTAGAATTACAAATAGATTTATTGTTACATGTACTGTATATTTCAAAATAATAATAATTGAGAACCCTCTCCACCTTGTGTACGTGTTTATGTCTCATGTCTTCTTACTTTTTTCCTACAATGACATAGTGCATAAGTTTAATTTTGTGCAATGTATTTCATTAGTTTCGATTTTTGTGTGTTTTTCTTTATTCCATGATTGTTTATTAGAGTTTAATTCCACTATACTCCTTCACATACATTTCTATAAACCTCTCCAATTAATCACCATATCTTCTTAAAATTAAATTATATTTTGTCTACCTCACAAGATTTTACAACATATCTATTATCTTTTTAATATTTTTCTTAATATTCATAAAAAATGAATATTACATATTTTCATCTGTCATATAGTATTTCTATAGTTTTTTTATTTTCTATCTAGATCATAGTTTGTTTATTTTAATATTAGTAACCATATTTGTCCTTCAATAATAAGAAGAACAAATTTCACTAACACCAAGATAAGTTATCATTAAATTGATAAACCTCCTTTGAATTGAGAGGTTAGCTCCCTCTTAAACATGTACAATCAATGGAAATGATGATATGTTTTTTACTAGAAAGTGATGCAGTGAGAATTCAAGAGTACCCCTATTGGGGTAATCTAGATCCCTGCAAATAACCACATAGAGGAAACACAACAACAATGAAACAATAATGCAAGATCTGATACCAAACCACAACTCTTTATTAATATATAATTGATTGCATGCAAAATGCCCGACTGTAAGGACTTTTGAGCTAGGGCCAAATACAACAAAAATTACAAAACAATTTTGGAAGATTCCATAAGATCGAACATACAATCCCAATCTCAGCTAGTCCATATCCACACTCTAGTAAAAACCTCCAAGGAAATCTAAACTTGAGCTTACAAGAACATTAAGAAATCTCCTACTTTTCAAGCCGTGGCTACTAGCTCTTCAAAGTTTGCATCCTCTTCTCCAAGACAGATCACAATAATTCCTTAAGACTCTACAAAACTCCCTACTTATACCCAACTAAGCCACAAGTCAGCCTAGTTCATTAAAAATTAAATTAAAACCCAAACATTAAATATATGTTGAGCCACATCTTGACTAAAACACAAATTTAATACCCAAAGTCAACTACAACATGAATTAAATACCCAAAGTCAGCTCACAAACAACCTAGCATCTATAGGAACCAAGACTAGATTGAGTGTTAGGAAAAACCAAGCCAAGCATCAGCCAAACCACAAGCATCACCAAGCTCTTAGTGCATGTTGAGCTCCCAGTACATGTTGACCACATGGAGAGTGTCAAGCAACCACCACATGTTGAGCACTACAGTAAATGCCAAGAAATTTGAATCTATCAAGCTCCTTTAATGACCAAGCCTTTTCAATGATTGGGCTCCTCAGCCACAACTACACCCTTCAACAACTGAGCACCACTATTTGGTGACTGAGTCCACAACTCCTAGCCAAAATACCTCCAACATGCAAGATTTCTAAAAACCTTAGGATGCTCTTGCATCAGACACCCTAGGTTTGAAAAGATGTTCTCAGTAGCTAGAAGAACATCTTCTAGGATTCAGCACATAAATCCTAAGCTAGTTCTTCGCATATATATCATCCAAGTCTTCAACTTGCACACTCTTTCCCTTTCTCTTCTTCTTCTTTGCATCCATCCTAGGTGTGTTATAGGTCTACTTTCCATGTTGATCTCCAACCTTCTATGAATCCCTCAACTCAACTTTGCTACCAATACTTAGGTTCCCCGTACCAAGCTCTTCATTATACAAAGGAATTGGGGAATGCTTCCAACCACCTTTCTTAACAATAAACACATTCTTGACACAATTATGCACAACCCTGCAATCATACTACGAAAGTCTACCAAGCAACACATGACAACTATTCATGTCCACAATATCACACAACACTTGATCCTTATACTGCCCAATCTAAAAATCAACAAGGCATTGCTCCCTCTCCTCCAAAGAATGCTCACCTTGCAACCAACCAATCCTATACGGATAAGGATGTCTCACTCTCTTCAAACCAAGTTTTTAAACCATCTCCTTAGCAACAAGGTTATCAATACTACCACCATCCACAATCACCTTGCAGACATTACAACTAGACTTACAAAAAGTCCTAAACAAACTAGTCCTTTGACAAGAATCTAGTTTCCTCAGACCAACCAGTACTCACTGAGCCAACAAACTCTCTCTTTGCTCAGGTTGATTGTCATGGACTACAACCTCATTCACAATAGCAACTTTCCTACCATGAGGACATTAAAAATATCTATGCCCTTCTTCACCACATCTGAAACAATTACCACTAAACCCACCTCTACCTATCCTTCTTTTCTGATCAACAAGTTTTGGTTCACCCTCTACACTCAATTTAGCCATTTTCAAGCTATCCTGCTTCTCCTTCCCTCTAAAATTACCTTGACTTTTCCTCTTTAACTTATCTTCTACCTTCAATTCATACTAATAAGCATTCTCAACCAAATAAATATTCAACATACCAACCTCATCTTGAATATTGAATCTCAAACCATTAATGTACCAAGCTACTTCCTCATTTGAAAATTCTCTATGCCCAGACTGAATAGTCAACTTGTAGAATTCCTCAGCATAATCTTTCATAGGCATATCCTTCTTCTTCATATTTTGCAACCTCTTAAACAACTCAAGTTCATAATTAGCATGAATGAACTTAGCATTCAACTTAGTCACTATCAACCTCCATCTAGTGATCTTCATTTCACCTTCATCTTCTCTGTCTCTTTGTAGTTCTTTCCACTAAAGAGCAGCATGTTCTTTCAACTTAGTTTGTGCCAACCTCACTCTAAGTGGATCCTTAATACCCTCAAGCTCAAAGTAGTCTTCCAATTCACGAATCCAATCAATCAAGTCTTTAGGAGTCAAAGTACCTGAGAAATTAGAAACCTCCATCTTATGCTTCAGCCTCAACTAAGATCTAGGTCTAGCAAACTAACTAGCCGTAGTTCCAATAGGTCTCTCCACATGATCAATTTTTTCCTCACCACCAAATCTAATAATTTCAAAGTCTATAGAAACTTTCTCATAACCATCTTTAGTACCCATATGCCTAGGTACACCACCTAAAGTACTCACAATTTCAGCAATCATGTCACTCTTCATCAACGCAATCTCAGATCTAAATTATTCTTTAATCTTCTCTGAGATCCTTTCCTCCATAGCATCACTAAGATCATCTATTTCCATAGGGTCCAATCTTCTTGGAGGCATCTTCTAAGATTTTCATAAACCCTTTGCAATAGATCCAAAAATCTAAAAGATCAATTACCTTCACTAGATCAACCTTCTCTTCTAGCCTTCACCCAAGACCTAGTGCAAATTGCCTCAACTTTTACGATCTATCTATATTCTCAAGAACACCTTCATTTTGTTACCACCTATTGTAGCAAGAATCTGAGGGTACCCCTATTGGGGTAATTTGGATCCTTGCAAATAATCACACAATAGAAACACAACAATAATGCAACAAAAATGCAAGATCTGATACCAAGCAACAACTTTTTATTCATGTATAATTGATTGCATGAATATGCTTGGTTATAAGGTCTTTCTGGTTAGGGTCAAATACAATAGCAATTACAAAATAGTTATGCAAGTTCCTATAAGATCCAACTTACAATCCTAATCTCAACTAGCCCATATCCACACTCTGGTAGAAACCTCGATGGAAATCTAAACTAATGCTTGCAAGCCCATCAATTAATCTAGTATTTTTTCAAGTTATGGCTACTAGCTCTTCAAATTTTGCATCCTCTTCTCCAAGATGGATCACAATAATTTCTAAAAACTCCACAAAACCCCCTACTTATACCCAACTAAGCCACAAGTCATCCCAGTTCATTAAAAATTAAATTAAAACCCATACATTAAATATAAGTTGAGCCACAAGTTGACTACAACACAAATTAAATACCCAAATTAGCAACAACATGAATTAAATACCCAAAGTCAGCTCATAGCCAACTCAGTACCTACAGGAACCATGACCAGATTGAGTTTCAAGAAAACCTAAGCCAAGCATCAGCCAAACCACAAGCATCGTCGAGCTCCCAGTTGATGTCTAGATCCTAGTACATGTCAAGCACATCGAGATTGTCGAGTAACCAACACATGGTGACCACTACAGTGAATGTCGAGCAATTTGAATCTGTCAAACTTCTTTGGTGATCGAGCCCCTTTAATGATTGATTTCCTTGGCCACAAGTACATCCTTCAACAAATGAGCACCAGTTTTAGATGACAAAGTCCACAACTCCTAGCCAAAATACCTCCAACATGTAGGATTACTAAAAAGCCTAGGATGTTCTTGCATCATAAAGTAATAAAGGAAAATAAGCACGTGTCTATAACCATGGATGAAATGCAAATGACTCACCATAGTAAAATGGATGAAGATAAATAAAAGGTTTTTTAATTTTAGAAATAAAGATTTGAAATGTCTTCATGCATACAATCTCTATGATAGAGAGATACAAATTAATTTCCTTGGAGCCTCTTTTCTGCAGTACACAAGCAGCTAAAAAAATAAGAAAGAGGGATTTTAATAGAAAGAATTTCTCTTTTATAGATAATTGGCAATCATTCCAATAACTAAATAAATACTTCTTGCTTATTTTTAATAAATTACTCATAACTACTACTTTCTATCCTTCATAACTGATTTTTGATAAAGATAAATTAAATAATTTCTCTTTAACCATTGCCTTTCCAACCAATTAAGAACTTTTCTTTAAAATTGTTGCAATTGATAAAGTATTCAAACAATATGTAATGCACATTTTAACTATTATAAAAAATAAATTTATGAATATTGAAGGGAAGAATAATAGATGGGTTAGTGTCAAATTCAAATAGCCAATGACTTTTTTAACTCTTAAACCACATTGAACCTAGTTTAACCACTTTGAACCTATGAACTTGGTTGAGCCACTTTGAACCCATTGACGCCGATCCAAATAGCCAACAACTTCTTTTAATGAAATTTTGGACTATCTAATGTGTGCACAAAAATTGACTATCATGTTGAACAATTGAACTTGTTTTAACTCTTGAACTACATTGAACTTGGTTCAACCACATTGAACCTATGAACCTGTTTTTAGCCAATTTCAACATGTTGAACCCTATATAACTAGGATGAACCTATTGAACCTATTTGAACCACTCTGAACTTGTTTAAGGAGTTTCAATAACTTCTATTTTCACTTAAATAGAATTTTAACATGCTAAATTTTAAGCGTGAATGGCTATAGAAGCATGACGTGCAAATATAGGGACTTGGATTAAAAAAATGAGGGACCATAAGTGGTTCAACAACTAGCTCTATCTAGGGACTAATTTATCATGCAAAATAGTGGAAAACTTAAGGAATAATGCATTAGAATATAAACATGTCAAGACTAAGTAGAAGGAACTTGTTGCAAATGGGTGGGGGTGAGAAAGGTATAACCAAGAAATAAAAACTAACTCCAAATTGGACACAAAAAAAACTTTCAAATTTAAAATTTAATTACAAGCATATATAAAGGTAGGAAGATCCTACCTCGATAAGTAGGGACAATAAAAACTTACCAAAAACCATTAAATAGAAGGTATAAGTATTAGTCTTTCTTGAATAATGGATTGTACTCAAGCAAAAAAAATCAAAAGAACCATCATTTGGTGCCTTCCTCAATGCTAAATAGTAAATTTACTATACATTTTTTTATGAAAAAACATTAAGAACCAAAAATCCACCATAATTTTTAACTTTTTGGGATCTCCTACATAGTGCTTCCCAAATAATTTTCTATTTCTACTGAAAAATTAGTTCTATAATATTCCTTAAAAAAGGTTGGAACATCTCCATGGTCATTGCCATTAAAACCACCCTTGTTAAAAGAAATTTTCAGCATTTAAATCTATCTTGGAAAAAGCATGAGCTAGATTGAGTATAGGATCTTTTCTATCTAATAAAGTTTCATGTTTCTTTACTACAACTAAATCAAAAAAATTATTGTCAATGACCAAGACTTGAGAAGAATTAATTCATGATCCTTTTCTGCTAAAAAAATGTTGTTTCCTAGATGACAAAAATTGACCTATAATCTACCCCTCATGGCAAGAAGTACTTTGTAGGGTGATTTCCCCTTCTTGAGGTTGTAATACCTTATTAGTCTTTTTGTCACCTTGTTTTAGAATATATAGTCCACCAATATAATTGAGAGGGGGGATGAACTAGTTATCCAACTAATATCACAATTATCAACCTTATTAAACATTAACCATATGAGTAACATAATCAAAAACCACAATAGGATACTCATGCACAATAACACCATATATGTTTACTAGGGAGCCCCTTGATTAGAGGGAAAACCCCAGTAGGGATGGTACCCACAAGATGATGTACTAGTATAAATATTCCTTGTTGAAAGATGGACCCTGTTAGGAGTCTATAACATCATTTAGTGCATATCAGTCCCTGTTAAGAGACTTTGAATCCCTGTAAGGAGATTGCAACCGTGTTAGGAGTTGTGGAAGGCAATTGGACCCACTGCCCAAATAGCTTCAAGGGCAAGACCAATGAACCCACTATCCAAATGATCTTTTTATTATTCTTTGGAAAATAATAGAAATGAATTTTACTTCCTCTTTCTTTGTCCTATCAACTGGACTCGTTCTCCTTCTGATCTTGTAACCATATCACAAAACTCGCATCCAATAATCCCTTGGATCGCTTACTCACATTTAGTAAACACTCTGCTCCTATTCGCACTTCACACTCAATACTTGATACAACACATTACAAACAAGGAAAACATCTTTTCTTTATACCATATCTTTAAAATAATTCCTTGAGTCAGCCTTGATGTTTTTTTGATTAATTATAATATAATAATTAATTAATTTACAATTATAATGGCACTGTGGACTCACAGTATATAAAAAAATTCACCCATATGACTTGAGTTGATGCACACTTGCTAACATCACCATCAGACTATCCTCTATCACTAGCTAACTACACATCACCAAATGATATCATTGTCAAAGGATATAATGCAAACATCAAAAATGGCTTCTTAGATACCCTTTCTATGTACTACTCTCTATAAATCAAGTAAAACTTATGTACGTCTTCGAATTACATGTTGTGTATTAAACCTTGTCATCAGGACATTATATTGAACATGTCCATGAAGGCACATCATTATGTGTTGCACATTGAACCTCATCATTAGGAAACTGCATTGAACATATCCATGAATGCGCATCACCAGACACTCAAAAATCTTGTTCATACAACTAAAATCCTTGTTTGTTACTCTATCAATCTTCACAAACTTACTATTATGTTGACATCAATGAAAAACACAATCATGAATACAAAATATCGATACTCTTCAATACTTAGTATACTCCCCCCAAGTAGTATCATTAGCATTCATGCTAACAATATCCCACTTTGGCATTGATGGCAACATAGATGAAAATTATCTAAGTTCCATGAATACCAAAATAGTACTCTATTTTTGTTGTTATTGTTGTTCTCATCTTCTCAAATCCTCTTCATCAATCAAATTTGAAATCCTCTAGAACATTGCTCTATTCTTCTTCTTCTTCTTAGGATCAGCAATATTTGTTCACACTAAACAACTCGCCATACATCAGAATGCCTCATACTGCATATCTCCCCCATAGAGATATTCATTCTTCTTTACATGAAACTTTATAAATCTCCCTAATAAAGTAGAGAATTTTGTGCACTCTTCTCCCCATACACATTTAGATATTTTTCATGCATATTCTCCCCCATTGACATCAATGACAATGGCCTCATTATGTCAATTAACTACTCCAAGTCTTCAACCAACTCAAGTGTCCAAAGACATTGTTCAAGACCAAATACCAAGAGTCTTCAATGACTCATCTCATAATGAATACTCCCCCATTCAGGAAGCATCAGCATTTAGTCCAATCTAACAATAGTGCTATGTACCACTGGACTGATGCAATCTCTGCATCATCTACTCAGAAGTAGTTAGGGGCATAAGCCCAAGCATACCTCTCAAGTACTCAAATGTATCTTTAGGTAAGGGCTTCATAAAGATATTTTCAATCTGATCTTGAGTACTCACACATTCCAATCTACTCTCTTTTTTTTGTTGCCTTCTCTTTCAAGACATGATAATAGATATATGATGTCTTAGAATGCAATATAGGATTATTAGACATACTTACTATACTTGTGTTATCACAGTAATGGTAACAGGTTCTGCAAACTCAATTCTGATATCCTTCAGTGTCTATTTCATCCAGATAACTTGATTACAATTGTCTGTTGCTACAACATACTCTGCCTTAGTTGTACTCTAGGAAATACAATCTTGTTTCTGTCTCATCCAAGAAACCAATATTCCTCCAAGAAAAAATGCTCCACCACTGGTGCTCTTTGTGTCATCCATATTTCCTACCCAATCTACATCAATATATGCACATAGTGTGAAATCACTCAATCTATCATACCAATTCCATAGTCGGATGTTCCTTTCAAATATCTAAATATCCTCTTCACTGATGCATAATGATACTCCTTAGGATCAACTTGAAATCTAGCTACAAGCCCAATTGCATTTTCTATTTCCGGTTTGGTGTGAGTCAGATACTACAAACCTCTAATCATGGATCTTTACTTCTTCTACTCAACTATGGGTGTTTAATCCTTACTAGATAACTTGTGACCAGTTATCATAGGTGTACCAACAGGTTTACAACTTTCCAATCCAAATCTCTTCAACAAGTCTTTCAAGTACTTAGCTTGTGAAATGAAAATACCATCACTATTCTACACAATCTACACTCCTAGGAAAAACATAATTTCTCCTATCATGCTCATCCCAAACTCATTCTTCATCTCTTTAGCAAACTTATCACTTGCTTCATCATTTCCTCCAAATATGATGTCAACAAATGTTACTATTATCAGCAAACCATTCTCAAATTATTTCAAAGATAAGTTACTATATGTCGTACCTTTAGCATATCAAAGCTTTGCCAAGTTACTATAATCTTCATAGGAAAATTTATCATTATAATATATTTTCTATTCTTCTCTTTTATTATTCCATAGATTCATCTAACAACTAATAGATGCTACTTGACTCATAGTGTTCTCAAGGGATTGTGCCAATTGTGCCCTACCAGTATTATTTAGAAGCAAATTCTTAAATCTCCTAATAATAGTTTCTAACTCAGTTCTCCTTCTTTCAATTTAATTCAAAATTTTCTTGGGTCTCTAGAGGAGGTCTTTTGATTGGTATTAGAGGTCATGGAAGTGGTTTTTCTTCATTTTGAGGATTTTTTCAAGTTGATTCTATAGAGGGTTTGGTGGATTTTGCACTGGATTATTTACAAGAGGGTTAGGTGGTGCATTTTCTACATTACTGGATAATTAAACAATACTCTTTGTAAAAACTTAAAAAATTACCCAAATAAAAATAAAAATATAAAACATTAAAAAACACAAAATTTAGCAAAAAGAAGAGTTATGATTCATACCATTTTGTGATTTTCGATGATGTGGAACCATTTTTTATGCAATTTGGTGTTGATTATCACTTGCAATGTAGTGTGTTTGCAATCTTTAGATAATAAGTAAGATACCAAAATGCCAAAAAAAAGAGAGAAATGAGGGAAACCCTCTCATTTTATTTATTTATTACTTTGTCAACAACACAATTGCACTACCTTTTCAATTTCACAAGCCCAAGGTTCATCCCACCCAAACAATAGTGTGATCACACTATAGTACTATAATGTCCCCATATTTTATTTAATTAATTTAATTAATTATTGTGTTACAAGGGATAAGCTTCTAGAGTGCTTATTAATTATTGGAAAGGGGGAAGCGTCTAGTAATTTAATTTTCTAGAAGCACAATTAATTATTGTATTGCAAGGGAGGAGTTTCTATAGAGTGCATTAATTATTGGAAGGGGGAAGCTTCTAGTACTTGCAATTAATTAATATTTGATTCCCTTCTAGAAGGGTGTAGGAAAAGCATAAATAGAGGTGGGAAAGTCATTGTTGAGCACAAGATGTTGGTGAATTGCATTTGATAGGAACTTGGGTGTAGAGTTTTGTCTTAGCATTAAAGGACGTTCATCCTCTCTTGTGACATTCTAGACGTCATTCCCTTGGGGTTTGGCCTTTGGAATAAATTACTATGTATTTGATTTTATCATTTTGAGAACTAATATTATTCTAGCAGTTGTTCAATCTTCAATTTGCATAAATTCCTTCTTGCTCATGATATATGGGTTAAAATCTAAGAAAAGATGTTAGTTGGTTTAGTTATTGGGCATTTCCAGGGCTCCCATTATAGTGGTATTTGAGCTTGCTTGCAAAGTATTTCATGAAGTTAGAACTAGTAAGTTCGCATTACAGTGATATCAGAGCCATCCACTATAGTGGTATCAAAGCTTCCCATTACAGTGGTATGAAATCTTGCTTGCAAAGTATTTCACAAAGTTATAATTGGTGGGTGCCCATTATAGTGGTATCAAAGCTATAAGTCCTACCATCCCATGGAGGTCTTATAGGGAATTTGGAATAGCCAGATAGAGGGAAAAGTGTTTGACAAAATGCTCAAATGGTTACTGGGTACATTAGAGGCTGGGAAACATTTGCAACAGGAGAAAAATAGGCAGTTGGATATGATGTTGCAACTTATGGCTAGACAAATGGGCATCAATATTGATGATTTATATGTTGCTCCAGTGTAGGAGGTAGTTGATTTCTTAGATGGGATTGAGACACATATAGTGCCTGTAGGGCCCATTTGCCGTTGCACCAAAAGCCATGACTGTTAGTGAACATGGAACACCACATAATTAACCACCTATGGGTAGGGGAGCGCATCGCATCACCCAAAAATCTCCCCTTCGACACGCATACCAGGTGCTTACGCAGGTCGGGAAGGCACCAGGGAGATTTGAACCCATGACCAGGCCAAAACCAAGCTCTGATACCAATTGTTGGGCCCATTTGCCGTTGCACCAAAAGCCATGACTGTTAGTGAACATGGAACACCACATAATTAACCACCTATGGGCAGTGGAGCGCATCGCATCACCCAACAGTGCCACCCAATTATGATGTTGGTGATGTGGGTGTTTTAGCAAAGTTAGCGGATGTGGATTTACGCTCTAGTATTATTGATTCATAATCTATCATTGAGTCATCTGTACAGAGTCAGGAATCCACATATGAAGCTTTGTTAGGAGATGGTGATACAACAATAGTGGGATTAGGAGAATGTGAGCATATTGTCATATCAATAGCCACTTCTATGTTAGTTGAACCATCCAATGAGCTATTTAGCAGTATACATGTAGTGGTTGATGTGTGTTCTAATGATGGTACACATGTTGATTATGATTTTTCATCAATTATAGATTTGGTTCAATTTTTTGTTGTAGTAGTTAGTGTTATTTCTATGTCCATATATTTCAATGTGACTACACATATTGTTGATACATTTATCATGAGTGCATATGATTCACCTATAGCTACATCTTTTTAAATACATGTTGGTGATGAGTAGGATACCACTATAATAACCCCAACTGGTTATAAATTCTTGTCAAACAATTTACAAGCAAACTCTAATAGCACTATAATGTAATGGCTATAATGGGAAGCTCTGATACCACTGTAATGGGCACCTACCAGTTATAACTTCGTGAAACACTTTGCAAGCAAGCTTTGATACCACTGTAATGGGAACCCTAAAAATGCCCAATAACTGAACCAACTAATGTCTTTGCATAGATTTCAATCCACATATCATGAGCAAGAAGGAATTTATAAAAATTGAAGATTAAACCACTGCTAGAATAATATTAGTTCTCAAAATGATAAAATCAAATACATAGTAATGTATGCCAAAGGCCAAACCCCAAGGGAATGACGTCTAGAATGTCATAAGAGAGGATGAACGTCCTCTAATGCCAAGACAAAACTCTACACCCAAGTTCCTATCAAATGCAATTCATGATCATCTAATGCTCAACAATGACTTTCCCACCTCTATTTATACTTTTCCTACACCCTTCTAGAAGGGAATCAAATATTAATTAATTGCAAGTACTAGAAGCCCCCTTCCAATAATTGATGCACTCTCTAGAAACTCCTCCCTTGTAATACAATAATTAATTATGCTTCTAGAAAACTAAATTACTAAAGGGGAAGCTTCTCCCTTGTAATACAGTAATTAATTAAATTAATTAAATAAAACATGGGGACATTATAGTCCACCCTCCTTGAAATTGCTTGTCCTCAAGCAATCCAACAATACAATGAACTCCAACCTCCACCTAAATCCCAAATGTAGTAGTATCTGACACCTCTATGGGAATTCAGCCAATTGCAAACCAACATCATCAGGACCAACCATATGTCTTGCAGCCTAGCACCCAAGACTTGTGCTGATGATGTAGAAGTTAGAATGTCACTAGAAGGAAACTCTGAAGAAGATTGATGAAAACTCTTCTTCCCTATATTTACCCACATAATAGATATTGGACTAGAATCTTGATCATCACCATCATGCATTGAAAAAGATGTAGCTTCAGGAAAGCCATATGCACGTATGCTAACTGTATCAATAATATGTGTAGCCACATCAAAATATATGGACATAGGAACAACACTAACTACCTCAACAAAAAATTGAACTAGATTTGTAGTTGATGAAAACTCATAATCATCAACATGTGCACCATCATTAGAACACATATCAATAACTACATGCATATTGCTAAAATCCTCGTTGGATGGTTTAGTTGACACAAAAGTGGCTATTCATATGGCAGTACCCTTGCATTCTCCTAATCCTACTATTGTTGCATCACCATCCCCTGACAAAGTCTCATATGTGGACTCTTAACTCTGCACACATGACTCAACACTAGATTGTGAATCAATAGTACTAGAGTATAAACCCACATCTACTGACTCTACCAAAATGCTCTCATCACCAACATCATAGTTGGGTGGCTCTATCCATGCCTCGGTCCCACCGGAGGAATCAATTACCTCCTGCGACTAGAAGATCATCATGGCATGGAGAGAGTAGTGTGACAGAGAGAGAGAAGAGGTTAATGTTGGGACACAATGTTGAAGTTGCAAAAGCACTTCCATTGGCTACATTTACATGGTTGGTGGTGGAGATCATAGCAAGGGTGGAGCATGTGGTACATGTCGTAGAACTAGCACACTATAATGGCAAAATTCAAGCCTTCCAATCATTTGTTAGAAAAAGAGGCTTTTGTCATAGCTTCTGCTACTTCCACTAATTTACTCAGAGACCCATGAAATTTGGAAGAGTGCCAGAAAGATGTGTACATATCAAAAATGTCGACTGATCGTTCCTTTCAACTCACCCTCTATTCCTATATTCATACCGTTCCTCTGCTACGCTGCTATAGTTTTGTTATTAGATCTTATGTATTAATTTTTTATCCTATTTTATACTAGCCTCATTTTTGTCTCTAAGAATTGTCATATCACCTTGCTACACCATCAGTTGCTCATGA
The DNA here is from genome assembly GCA_028749045.1 of Cupressus sempervirens. NCBI lineage: Eukaryota > Viridiplantae > Streptophyta > Pinopsida > Cupressales > Cupressaceae > Cupressus > Cupressus sempervirens. Next base: position 729,195,537 of record CM053786.1, read on the forward strand.
TCCCAATCTTTCTAGGTATAGTCTAATCTCATTAGAAAAAAAAACCAAAAGAAAAAAAAACTAAAGAGAAAACAAATTTAAACTTTCCTTTTTCAAAATTCACAAAATACAGTGATTTTTGATCAAAAACTAAAATTTTCAAAAAAAAATTATGATGTTTTCTATCTTTTGAAAATTGGTCAACTTTACATTTTTGTGGGAGGATAGCCACTTCTTTCTTAGGAGAGGACACATATTAACAATCACTAATAATTAAGCTTAAAAAATTAAGTTAACTTTGACTACTTAATAATAAAGCTTCAGTGTGTGATGTTTATGTCATCTGCATCTGAACTTATGCATCTCTAATTGAATAATATTATAATTATCAAATAATTAATTTTTAAAAAAATACATTATCGTGATATTGGTAAACTTTTTAAAGAATATAGAGTTGTAACATCTACTTACAATCTTGTTTGAGCTGATTTATCCATCATCAGTCCCCACTATTCTATGTCAAATAACAATTTTGATTTTTACTTCTTTCTTATTCACTAATATCTGGTACTCTTATTTATCCTTCCAATTGTAATCTCATCACATACTCCTATATAATGACTATTCTTCATTTGTTTCCACTATCTATTTCTCTCATCACATACTCCTATACCATGACTATTCTTCATTTGTCTCCACTATCTATTTCTCTACAACTCTCTGCATTACCTCTTTGAGACCATTACCTCTTATGTTCCAACTATTAGATGTACATTTTTTATTCATGACCAAAATTATTTGTGGTAATCAATAATATTTATTCAAAATATTTCAAATTATAAATGATTGTTCTTTTCTTTCATACCTATTTCTCTTAAGATATGAATATCACTCTTTTATCAAATGTTCCCTTTATAGCATCATCATTTTAAGATATGTAGTTCTATTTTGTTTATGATTATACCAAACTAAATTTAGAGGTAAACTTAATTAATTATATATTAATCATTTTTGTTTTAAACTAAGGTAAAATAATTCTAACCTTTTATACTTGGAAATTGGTGTGTAGATTGCTTGGGCACATTTATTTTACCACAAACATAGAAGGTGTGCAATGTAACTACAATCATAAATAGTAACAACCTAGGAAAGAATCTTCTTGACTACCTATAAATGAAACAATGGAAAACACTAAACAAATAGTAAATACTCAAGTGTTGAAATCAATTGTTTTAAATATGATGAGTAATTTGAATAGAAAGATATTTAGGGAACTAGGGATTCATATTTTACAACTATATAAAGCACACCCACAAATATTTACATTCACACATTTGTAGAGGTTGAAATAATTTCATCATTAATGTGTGTGATAACAGTTTCATGGGTTCAAAAGAAAAGAAAAAATTTTATATTTGAAATATTTGAAAATGTCATAAAATTTATTGGATACTTATTTGGATTTGGGGTTTACTTTTTAGGATTATTATTTAGTAATTGGGCTTAGGATTGGGGTTTAACATTTATGGTGTACCATTTACGACAAGGATTAGGATTAAGGCTTACAATTCAGAATTTATTCAATAATTTATGGATCTAAGATATGATTTTACATCATAGTTAGTATTATAGATATGAGTAGAGTTTGAATTAGGTTAGAATTTGGGTTAAAGTTTAGTATTTAGGATTATGATTCAATAATAAGGGTTAGGATTAGTGTTTGATATTAGTGATTGAGACTTACCATTTATGATCATAATTGTAGGTGAGATTAGGATTAGGCTTTAGCAAATAGGACTTAGGGTTGATAAGACTTAGATTTAGGGTTAAGGTTAAATATATATTTTTAATAAAAATAATCTGAACCATGAACCTAACTATAATTGAACTATAATGCTAATTCTAACCATAAAATTTAATGAAAATTTTTAATCCTCATGGTTACATAAAATTCTGCCTTTAATTGTAAGAATAACAAATAAACAAATCATAAGATTAATTTATTTAATATTTTTGTTACAATTATTGTTTGGGTGTTTAAGATTGGAGTTAAGGTTTGGGGTTTTGTATTTAGATTATGGTTCTGATTAGGGATTCATCATAGTTAATATTATTGTCAAGGTTAGGGTTTATAATTAAAATCAAGGTTTAGATTTTACCGTTAGGATTATAGTTAGGTTTACTGCATTTTAAATAAAATAAAGTAATTAAGAACCTCATCCACTTTGTGTATGCAATTATGTACATGTCTCCTCACGTTTCTCTACAATGACATAATGCATAAGTTAACTTTTGCACAATTTATTTTCTTAGTTTTTTTTGGTATTTCCCTTAAATTCATCCTTGCATTTATTATAATTTAATTTCAGCACACTTCCCTCACACATGCTTATATATTTCCTCAAATTAATCACTAGCTCATGTTATAATTAAATTTTATTTTATCTACCTCACAAAATTGCAAAACATATCTATCATCCTTTTACCTATTTTATTTTTATATTTTTCCAAGTAATAATAAAAAAAAGTAATATGTATTTTTAACTATCATATAGTTTTTAAATATTTTTAAAAATTCTATCTAAATCACACATTGTCTACTCTAAATACTTATTTGAAGTACTTTGTTGCCAATTTCAGCGACAAACTCAAATCATTAGAGCAATATGGTTGTCAATTGGGTGAAAGGTAAATGTTTACATTTCAAAAGTTTCACAAAAAAATGATAAAGTTATACCTATGCTTACTTTTGATCTAATTTTCAATATAATAGAATAAAGGGTAAACTATGTACATAGATTTAAAAACTTCAAGTTTGGTGGCCAGTTAGCTTAATACCTTAGAAGCAAAGGATTGGACATCCTTTCACAGTTACTCCATGATTAGAAAAAATCATGTCTTTTCCTAAAAATAACATACTGACTTCATTTTATTTTCTCAACCCGGATGCCTAAGCTTGAGATGGTGGCTACAAAGTATATGCTCTAAGTCTTCTTTAAGTCATTCTAGCTAAAACAAAGGGAATGCTAAAGGAGACTTAAGCTAGAAACTGAAACAACATCTTAACTCAGACCTTAGAGTAATGTTGTAAATAGTAAATCGATCTATGCACCTATGTTGCAGGAATAGTTCACTGAGTCTATTATCAATGGATATAGGAACAACAAAATTCTACCTTACAAAGAAACAAACAAGGAAATGAAATCTAGTTTAATAGAGAAATTTACTCACCAAGTGGGTCCCCTTGGATGAGTGAACAGAAAAGATAATCAAGATAGAAGATGTAAACTTGAACTTTGTATTCTATTAATTCATGGTAAGGGATTACAATGATCAAAAACAAGATTACACACTCCTGTTATGAAAATTAATCTATTCCACATTCCTTCCAAAAAATTCTTTCAAAGCTGTAGTAGGCATTATTTAATGAAAAACTACAACAACTTCCTAACTCTATGATTACTCTATCAAGAAGGATCAATTACAGATTCATAAATTTTGCAACAAAAATATCATTAACTATGATTAAATCCTCCAAGAATATAGTAGGTTGAGGAAACTATACTCATGCATTGTCATAACAGAAAACATTCAATATCTTGCTTGTTTGTGACAGTTTAGCAATCTGGTCACCTTTGACTTAGTGTTGTGGTGCTAGCTTTGAATATACATGTGGTAGGTACCTACCTATCATTGAATGCACACAACTCCCACATACACATATTCATTTCATCATTGATTTTAAAAAAGGCATAATGTTTAAACTATCATTCTTTGCAAATCCTATGACTGTAGGAAGGAATCTACCCAAACATAGCATGGATGAGGAAACATTTATTAGCATGTAATATTCCTTCATTATAACATAGAAATCCATAGATTCAAGAAAACATAGCATATTTGAACTATCTATACTTCAATCTTCATGTCTTAACATATAGATAACATATTCATAAAAACATAAGTTCATTTCTTTAGAACCATAGAGTCATAACTATTTTTGTAAGATAACTATCTAAAAACAAGATAAAAAAGGATCTTAAAATAATGGCCTTTTAGAGAGGCTCATCATTCGACATCAAAATAATGATCACTGTCAAGCATGTCTAAATATTAAGTCTAAAAAAAGGCCATGAAAAGTCATAATACAATCAAAAAATAAAGAGTGAAAAACAATTCACATATACAAAAAACACATCTTGTTGATAACCGAGCATTAACAAAGATACAATTCACATGAAAGACTAGTCCCATGCACCAACAATAATGTTTTTTCTTTTTTATTTATTTGTATCAAAAGCACCAAGTAGAGGATCTATACCTTGAGGAATGTAAGTAGTAGTCTTCCGTCATGGGCCTTCCTTGTTCCCCTTCTATTGGATGGCCTCATTCGCTTTCTAGATATCAATGACTTTCTCTTTACTGAAATATCTTAAAGCTTTAGATTCTTCCTGATTCAACATGCCCAAATAAGTGTCAAAGAAATGAGTTGACTATATACCATCCTTATACAAAATTATTTTTCCCTCCCTAATAAGGACCATGAAGTGGTCCTTTGGGATCTCTAGACCTGTAGATACTTGTGACATACATTGAAGAAGGTGAGTTTAAGCATAAACCTAGTAAACTCTCTCTTGATATTTTTGGGAGACTTCCTCATTCTTATTTTTCTAAAGATACCAAAGAATTTAAGTTAGTAGATAGAGAAAACTATAACTTATTAAGCACATTGTCAAATATTGTTGGAAATACCAATGGGAAAGTAAGTTCTGAGAGGGGTGGGGGAGGGAGGTAATCCACACTTAAAACTTTGACCTTAAAAACAATTTGACATGCATCCATCTCATAACTTTGCATATAAATTGAAATAACTAACCATACATCACATCCATATTATAAAGTAAATAACACATAATAGATAACACATAAGATTTTGGTTACCCAAAAACCCTCCAAGGAAAAGGTAAAACTAGGGTGGCGATGACACCCACAAATCTTCACTACTGCAGTTGTAAAGTGTGGCCTATTATGGCTACAAAGTTTTGATCATAAGCTATGATCTATCCTATGAAGGGTCTACCCTATTAAAGGCTTAGAAGACTGTTAGGTCTCACCTTGACTAAAGGATTTCAAACTCACAATTAAGTCAGCACTCTATTAAAGATTTGCAATAGCCTGTTAGGACTACTTTGCTAAGAGATTTACTCTGCATCACCTATTAGAATGATTCAACACCTAATCCTTAGGTTAGCACCTTACTGCTTGATGTCATATCTCATCTTTACTATTAAATCCTTGATCCTTGTAATTAGGTCTATCCTTTCACTGCTTATTGCTTGTCTTTGTTCCTCTTAGACTAATTTTACTTTGTATAACTCTATCATAGCCATCATAGCCACCATGAATGTCCTCTAACCTCTTAGCATTCATCTTCTCATGCATGGATAAACTCTTTGTGGTTTAGATCCTTAAATAATTTATCAGCCTTGTCCACTTCTTTTGTTTCCTTCATATTGGAGCCACATTGGTATGTTCACCGACATAGGAGTTCTACCATTCTAGGGTGGCTATGGAGTCTCAAGTTTCTATCATGAAGGTTTTCGTTGTACTTAGGGTCTTGAAAGATTCTCTTGTGATGTTTCATTTGTGCATTCTTTTTCTATCTCTTTTTGGAGTAGATTTTTTCCCATAGGGTTTTTTCTATTTCTTCATTTCATAGATATTTGATTGTGATTGGGTACCTCATCAAGCTTTGTTGTTGGGACCCAATTTTATTTTTCACATTGTAGTTTCCTTGCATTTTTTGTAGCTACATTGTTGCTAATATTAAGTGGGGTTGTTAGAGAAAAGGTTTAATTTAGTTTCATTAATTAAAATACCCTTTCTCCCTTCTTAAGATTTCATTTTATGCACCTTTTGCATTCTCATTTAATAATTATTAAATAGCATTTACCTTTTAGGTTACCCTTTTTAGATTTTGATCTCCTACTTTAAGGATAGATCATTTGTAATTATCTTACATCTTTTTCATTTCTGAGAATACAATTTTCATATTTTTAGAGCAAACCCTTGCCTCTTCTTATCTTTTTCTTCTTTATGACATGTTTTTACATGGAGGTATTCGTTGGGCTTTGTGGATTTGTATTATGTATTGCTCAAATACTTCAACCTTGCATTGAAGATTGACCTTGTATAGAGGAAGTTGAATGAATTTTTTAGTAAGGACATCTTATGATAAATTTTCTTACACATATTTAGATGTAGTGGAGATAGCATCATATGCTTTATGTGTAGTTTTGAGTGTGGAAGATGTAGTAAAAGACAAATGAGACATGGAGTTCACCATGCTAAAATAGAACTTTGGTGACTCTATTATACAAATCTCTAGCCAACATCAACCATGAATGTAAAATAATAAATTTTTATTTGTATATGTGTTATTGACACCTTTTCCATTGATGTCAAAGGGGGAGAGATAAGGAAAATTGTATATGTGTATAAAGGAGAATTAAGGTATATGTTAGGGGAGTAATGTAATGACCAACACTAAACTCAAAGGGGGGGTTATAATGTAAATACTTGAGATATAAGTAAATATAGTAAAAATGTAATGATCCACAAGTTTTGAATTTTGAAAATTTTGATAAGCCCAATTTTGTAAAGTTTTAATGCTATAAGTTTTTAGGACTTGGCCAATTTTCCCATATGTTGCCATCAATGTTAAAGAGGGATATTGTTGGCAATTTGGCTAAGGTAGATATTGAGTTTTGTTATTTATGACAACATATCTTTGGTATGAAGAAGACAAACCTTTGTGATCAAGTTATGGCATTCATACTTAGAAAACTTTCTAAGTATCAGTTAGTTTATCTAGTAGAACATATAAAGTTTTGACATGCACAGTTGATAGAGACACTTTTGATACATGAATAGTTAGGTACAAAAAGAAAAGAGTGTTAGGATGATGTATGCAAGTGTGTAAGTTAGTATGGATAGTACTTAACAAGTTATGAGTAAATTACCAGTCATAGAAGAGAATATGCAAAAGACAACATGACAGGAAAGAGATACTTATAGATTAAGGACTTATTTTATTTACAAAATAATTACTAAATTGATCAGGGATGACATCCTATATATTAACCCTATGTCAAGAATTTGTAATAATATATTTTGTAAAGTGTGTGAAAGCTTGAAGGCTGACTAGACAATATTTTATAAATTGTAAAGGTATATAAGAATATTAAAATATGTGAAGTTAGGTGTGCTTGTAGGGAAGACTATGAAAACTATATGTGATGTGAATTTTGATGTGTGATTAGAGGAATAAAAATTTTGTGAAGAGAATCTAGAGCTATATCATATATTGAAGATATCAACAACAAACAAAGAGGTTTTTGTATCTATCTTTTTGTATCAAGAAACTATATTATATATTGCATGTTTGGATAGTGGGCTCTTCTTGCATACATTTTGTATATGTACATAACAACTCCTAACAAGGTTGAAGCTTCTTACAAGGACCAAGACACTATACATGCATGTAATAGACTTGTAAAAGGGTCAATATCTTTAACTAGATACTTTTGATAAGTGGATCATTTTGTGGGTACCATCCCCACCAGGGCTTTCTCTTGGCCAAGGTTTTCCTAGTTAACATAATATGGTGTTATGAGCTCTCTTATTGCATAGTTATGTTTATTTTTCAGAATAATTAGTTGTCTTACATATGCAAGTTATAAGGTAATTAAAAATTCTATTTTTGGGCTAAATTTTGTAGAATACCGATTCACGCCCCCTCTCAACATTGTCCTCAAACTATTGTATGTTACTAAGTGAGGAATGAAACCATTGTCCAAAGCTCTTTGTGATGATAGGGTTGCTAGTACCAATTGAATTGATTTATGAGATTTTAATTGTAAAATTTAACTTGAAACATTTTTGTTGTATCACATCCTTCTATGAAACACGCTTGCAAGACTCTTCTTAACAATGTCTTCCAGTAGACGTCTATTGTACAAACAATTGTGTGTGAGATTCTAGTAACAAATATTACAATAGTAGAGGAAAATAATATGTAGGTGGCATATTGCATTTGACTATGAATAACATGAATGACATGTGGATAATGGTTGGTCATGCATGGATAAAGAAACATGATTAATTCATTTTATATGGTTTGTGCATTTACATTAACCGATGCTACCATTGATGGTAAGAAACTGTAGAGCTTGTCACATAGAAAATGGTACCCAAAAATGGTGGGGGCTTCTTTGAAGTGGTATTACCACCTGTGCAAGGAAATTTTGAAAATAATAACAAAATACATGATGTTCTTTGTGACTTGCAGATGGAAGTGTGATGTTATATTTTTTCTTCTAGCACTGATGGTAGTAGTTTGGAAATTGGATAATTTGGTTTTAAAATTTAATTAAAAAAATATATTACTTTAATACGATTACCTCCAAACCTTATTTTTATTGACTAAAATGTGTACAACAAATTTCAAGAAAAATATACAGTGGTTTGAATAAAGTGCTAATATTTATACTGATATTCAACATTGAAATTTAATATATACATAATAATTAGTAGAAAATAGGACATTTAGATATGAAAATCTTAATATAATATTTGATATAAAAAATTTAATTTATTAGAGTTATTGCTTACTTCACTCTATATTCTTGAAAACAAAATAATATATTTTCCAGTCGAATACATTTATAACTTCATGATAAAAATTAAATGCTAACAATTATATATTGATATACATCATGAAAATATGTAGAAATTATCGATCAGGTATTAAAAGTCAATTATTAAAAGAAAATATAGAATATAAGCATATCTAAAATATTATTGGTGCAGGAGCACCTAGGGATCATAGTGAAAGGTCCTAGAACTTTTGGCTTGTAGGTGATTTTAGCCAACTAGCAGGGAATAAGAGCCAAATATGAAGCCCCAAATGTATGTAATTATAGTCATGTGTATAAGTAGGTGAATATGAGAAAGTGGAGAGTCAAGAAATGTCCTTACAATTGTTTTAGTTGCTTGTAATTGCTTGAATGGGTCAAGGGTTGGTCAATCTTTGACCAAAAACAAAGCTTTGAGGTCTATAGATGGTCAAAGTGCAAATTTGTACAAAGTTGCTCAAGTAACTTTGTATTTTGCAAAAGTTGTGCTTGACAACATTGACAACAATTTGCCAAAATGAAGCAAATTAAAATTTTTATCTTATGGCTTTGTATGGGAAGATGCCACATGTAAAAAAGGGGTATAAAATGTCATTACACACCCAAGAGAAGGGTTAGTATTCAAATTGTGCAGATTTAACTTTGAATTAATATCAAACTTTAGGCATTTTTTTTGTTACAATCATCTTGCATGCTCAAAATCCAAATGCTAATGGATTGATTGGGTCTATTGGTTTACATGTATATTTAGGGTATTGAATGTATAATTATTTATTTTGATTTTGGTTCTTGAAGTTTTGTTTAGGTAGGTGTTTTAAATCAATTTGTAACTATATAGTTCACTATCTTGATTGGAGTAGCATTGAGAATAATGGATTGCTTTTGAAGTCTAATAGTCAAATCCCTATGGACCTTTGGAATCAAGAAGATGAATGTATATAATGTATATATTCATTTTGAATTTTTTAGGAGATGGTTTTCTATGTTTAAAGAAAATCCATAGACAAGTAGGAAGCTACCCAGCTAGGTGAAGTTCAACAAAACAGAGAACAAAAGTATAGTAGATGGATTGACATGATCAATCCAGTTGTTTGGATGGAAGGAGTAATAAATGAAGGTACCCTAAGCTAAGGGAAAAATCTTGAGGAATTTATCTTCAAAAGGTTTTGAATGACCCTAGCAAATTGTTGTTTGTAATCCTTAAAACCCTTGAAAATAGTGATAAGTTGGAAAGGGATTGTGCAGAAACCTTGGTGACCTAACACTTGGTGAATATTGGAGTACTTTGAAAAGGGTATCCTAATTTGGATTTTTTTCTACAAATCCTTTGGAGAGTTTTGAAACTAAAATCTAAAAGTTCAATTAGGAGGCCTAATTCCTACTAGCCTTAGTATCCCTCCTAAACAAGGAAATCTTAAGATCGTATGCAAACTAATGATTCAAACCTCTTCAATCACCTTGAAGATCATTAAATGCATGATAATAGAATCCCTACAAGTCATGGAAACTTGGTGAAAGTCTTGGTTCATCCTATAGTGGACCTCAAGACAAGGGATGTAACTTTACCTTGGAGTTTGTGAAGAGTTTTAAATTAATGGGATTTGAGTGGTAAAGTAGGGGAATAGAGGAATAATTCCCTTAGTGGTAGGGTGAAAAAAAGACCCTAGGAAGGTTATAGAAGAACCTTGAGTGCCTTGGTGGATAGGCTAAGGTAGAGTAACAATCCCTCCTCATCAATTATATACAAGATACTCTCCAAACTTAACTATTGTATTAAAAAAGTAAATTAAACTAATATATCTTGTATATGGATGAGATTATATTTTTTAAGATTTAATGTTGTAGAACTTGTAGGATATGTGCATAATGATTTTGTTGAGAGGAAAATATGAACTTTTAAGTAATCCTTATGAGAAACATGATATTAAGAACTAAAATTATTGTAGGGCATGCACAACATGAACTTTTAGAAAATACTTTAAAGACTTCAAGGAAAATGCTGTTGCAAATGTAAAGCTAGATTATGTCACTGATAAAATAGGATCATTAGAATCATCCACACATCATCAAAATATGACTTGGGTAGTAGTGAATTCATGAGATCAACTAATTTTTTATAGCAGCATACATAACCATCATCGCTTCATTCAAAAGCAAAATAAACATTGATAACGCCCAAGTTGTACACTCATTTTCAAGATACACTGACAATAATAAAGATAAGATCAATTTTATACATTATATAAACTATATAACAAAAAAGCTTTTAATTTGAGCCACACATTCATTTTTAGAATATTATCTATTATTAAATTAAAATTACTTAACACTTATTTTAATATAATATTTGTAGGAACTAGAAAACCATTCAAAGGAGAAACAATATTAAATCATTCCTTCATCAAACCAAATTTCTTCTGCACATAATGTTTATTTTCAATATTTATTTTCAAGCTACCCATGCAACACAGTTCTATATTCTTTATCTATGGCTATTTAGCTAAACACTTGAACACATACATTACTTTAAAAAACTTTACAATTTATGAATATGTCACCATCACTAAATGTTCAAAATTTTAAATGTACAATTTGACTCCACTCTTACCCCAAAAACCACCACACTAGAGGCAAGAACTTTGGTGCTTGCAACCCTTGTTAAGATCTATCATATTCAATAGTAGTATACAATAATAATATATGATTGTTAAGTTTTGGTGGTATTCAATTTAATAGTGGTATTGTATGATAGTTAAGTTTTTGTGTGGTGTTCTCCTTACTATGGATCAAAATCTAACAAATAAAATAGACCTATTTTTTTCAATAATAATAATATTATTATTAATTTTAGAGTTTACATATAATCCTAATTGAAAAGGTGTGAAAAAATTATACAAATATAATTGAATGTGAATCATTAATTCAATTTGTTCAATTTGAACTTATAATTAGAAATTGAATAATATCTCAATTGTAATTTAGAGAATGTTAGACAAGTTATAGATTTCTAGCAACACTATTAAAAAGAATGCATAATGTACAATTTATTATCCTAATTAGATGTCTTCTTTACATTTCCCTCACCAATTGTCAACTATTCATTAGAACTTGATAACAATGTGCTTCTTTTGAATATAATGGACATGGCTAGGATTGAATTAATTAGGGGTGGGAGACGTTCCTATAGAGTTGTCTCAAATCCTAATAAGAAAAAAAGAGTGGAAAAATATCAGAGCCTGAAAGAGTTAGATTCTAACTCTAAGTTTGAAGAAAGTGAGGAGAAAGGGAAACATGCAAGGAAAAAATAGAAAACTAGGAGGTTATAGTGCATCAATGATGATGACAAGGAAAATGTTACTAAGTCCCCTTGATTATGGAGGAATTTTTTCATTATAAAGGTATATCTCATGTTTCAACTAGTTTCAGTTTAGACAAGCTAGATCTCATAGGTCGTCCAACCTAACCACCCATATAAAAAGCTATGAGATCTAACTTGTCCAAAATGAAACTAGCCAAAACATGAGATATATCTTTATCCTGAGAAACTTCCTCCATCTTCAGGGGGATTTAGTAACATTTTCCTCTTCATCATCATGGATGTACTGGAACCTCCTAGCTTTTTGTTTTTTCTTGCATGTTTCCCTTTCTCCTCACTTTCTTTAGACTTAGAGTTAGAATCTAGCTCTTCTAGGATCTCATTGTTTTCCACTCTTTTTTCCTTATTACGGTTTAAGACATCTCCATGGGAATGTCTCCCACCCACAATTAATTAATTTCATCCTAATGTCACCCAAATCCACACCTTGAAATGCCTAAAATAACATAACTAAAAGTTCTAGTTTTACATCAGAGAAATATGGACATGTGGAAGAAAAGCAAGAGGGGAAAAAAGATAGCTAAGAAGAGATAGACTCAGATTTTGTGTTTAAGGGGATTGGGAAAAAAGGAACCCATGATGCAAGGTAGGAGTAGGAATCTAGGAGGAACTTCTATTAAGAAACAATAGGATATAATCCAAGATACTTAAAAAGCTTACTAGGATATAGACACCCATGTTTTGGCTACCCTTAGTATGGGCATGGTGGATCTCATGAGAAATGATGATAACCTAGACACAAATGATAACTCATCCATGACAACTACTTCCCCTCTCAAGAGGCCTAAGGGGCACCTCCTTATTTACCCTTCCCCTAAGAGACCCCTTGTCAAACCCCCCGACCCCTTTTATTCCTCCCATGCACCCCTTTGTTCAAGACCCCCTCCCACCCCCCAATTTGGATCAAACTACTTTCGAATAGGTTGAAGCTGAATTGAAGAAATTGTGGATCAAGATGAAAAAACAAAAGAACCTACCAATTTATTTGAACATGAGGTTCATCACTCAGGTGGATTTTTTTGTAAAGTTTATGCATTTTGTAGTAACCATTCTCTAGCTTCTTCAATCAATGAAGATGGGAGGTAAGGTGGAGGAAGATGAGGAGAGCACCAAAAGACTCTATAGGTTCCAGTCATATGACATGTTGAATGTGCTACAAGAGAAACCAACCCCCTAATGAGAAGAAAGAATGAAAACTTGGCCTCATTCAGTCTTAATTTGTTAAAAAAAATTATGATGGTTAAACTTTGGTCTTTTGTGGCTAATATGGAAACTTTTTATATGAACCTTAATGCTGGTAGCTTAATTAGTTTTCTTACTCGTAACTCGTATGACACTATAGACTATAATGGTTTTGATAGTAGATTGATAAACTCTTATAGGTACTTATTTTTTATGATAATGGGTGGCTAATGTGTTGTTTATGATCCAGGTCAATGAGCTATCTGTCAGGTGATAGTGCTTCCATGGTGAGTCACCCATTTTGGACTACTCGCATTATAAAAGACAAATGTAATATCAAATATGCAACTCCTTTATCCACATAATAATATTTGATGCTAAGGAGATGATTGCCTTCTTAGGCATAATAAATGATATAATGCCTCAATTAATTATGTGAAGTTGGACTCTATTATCTTCGATTGTTAAGAATATATTCAATTGTTATTAGATTAAAGACTAAAGTAACTTTTTCTTAGATTTAAACTCAAAATTTATTTTAATTATGTATTTATATTTTTATAAAAATATTAATAAAAAATTTCAAATACTATATCTCAAACTACAACAAAAAAATCAAAATCTACAATCTAGCTATTGGTTACGTATATTATTTTTAGATTTAATTTTGTAAGATTTTTGCATCAACATTTTGGATCTGACTATGTCTTCCAATCTTAGAAATGAGAAATAAGACAAGACAAATAACAGATCATAAAACTTGATATAGAACACCTAGGAAAAAAATCATCCATTTAAATCTAAAAGTAATAGATACTACTCTTTAAATCTTTAAAGATTCTTGTAATCAAGAATCTATCACTTCATAATTATTAAATTTAAAGTCCCTTACATAATACCACTTTTTAAGTCATTCTTGACTTACTTGATAGAATAAAGACTATAACGCATCATACATAAAATAAGAAAAGAGAAAACTAAATCATACAATTTCATCCAAACCTCTAAAAAGAGCAATCTATAGAAAAACATTTAAAATTTATATATATTCTTATTAAAAAAACGATAATCTAAAACCTCCCTACAATAACTTTCAATGAAAGACGCTTAAATTTCTTTATACTTGTTTAAATTTTATAAGATTAGATGTTTGCATATAAATAATAATAATAATTTGATAGATCATAAAATCTAAATTCCATTATATGAAAATAAAGTAACTCAATCATCTCCCTCTCCCTCTCCGTGACAATTATTATCTGTCATTAGTAAAACAAGAAATGCACAGGCTGATACATTCGAGCAGCCGAGTTTTCTCTCTTCCATCTTGTACGGCAACCGCAAGAAGAAATGATCCGCTTCCCGAACCTCAGAATTTATAAGATTCGCTTCCTTACAATTAAGGTGCTCCAAGATTTTTGCTAGGGTGTTCTTTGGATTTTCTGAGCGCCTCTGTAGCTGTTCAGATAAAGAAACATTTTAAATCAGCTTGGGCAGATCTGCTCTATGTGAAATTCTGATTGAATTGTCATCCATCTCTCTTTCTCAGGTTTCGGTTTAAATTGATTTTGTGTACCATGACGGCTGTTGGCAGCGGCGAATGCAGAATTAACATCATCACTACTGATGAAGAAATTAGCTGCAACGAGTCTCGAAACAGGGGAATTCTAAGAAAAGTTTGGTTAAATATAAGCAATGTTGTGATGGGGTGGTGTAGACAGATAATGGATGTTGGAAGAGAGGATCCCAGAAGGATTACGCATGCCTTCAAAGTTGGGCTGGCACTGTCATCGGTCTCTCTGTTAAGTCTTTGGAATGCTTTATTCCGCAGGGTGAGATTTGGTAACCATGCAATTTGGGCAGTCAAGACTGTCGTTGTCGTTCTCGAATTTTCTGCGGGTACGAGTTTAATCTAATTTACCCCTTCTTCGATTGTTTCTAACGCAACCATCTTTTTCTAATGCCTGTTGTTTCTGCTTGAACAGAGGAATCGGAACCATGGTGGCTGCATGTCTTGCCTTCCTCGTTTGCCACGTGTCAGAGGTGGTAATGCTAGGAAAGGCGTTTGTAGTGGGATCTTCCCTCTTCATCGTGGGTGAGTATTTGTGCTCTCTATCTTGGAATCACCTTGTTGCATTCACCAAATCTCAATTAGTTACACTTATTTTGCAGGAGCGGCTGCCACGTATGCGGGTTTCTTCCCTTCCGTCAAGAATAAATTTGACTATTGAGTGCTCATATTCCTGCTCACATTCAGCATGATAACCGTCTCTGGATATCGAGTGGAGAATATATCACGCATGGCATACGAACGCTTCACCACCATACTCATCGGATGTGGAGTGTGCTTGGTTGTAAGTCTGCTGATCTTCCCCACCTGGGCTGGCGAGGATCTTCACAATTCCACAGTCAGGAAGTTACAAGGCTTGGGGAAATCTCTGCAGGGTAAAAATCATCGTTTTGATAGTGATAAAAACATAATGTTATCTTCAACATGGTAATGGGCATATTATGTTTGATGCCAGGATGCGTGGATGAATATTTCAGTGGGTGCCGTAGTGATGAGAAGGTGGAAGATGAATCAGAAGATATCATATACAGAGGATGCAAGTCTGTGCTGGACTCAAAGGCTACCGACGATTCTTTGGTAAACCGAAAAATTATATATGACATCTTTTAATACTAAACGGATCGCCTGAAAGCATTGATTGTACATGCTAAACGTGAAATGGGCTTTATGCAGATGGCATTCGCTAACTGGGAGCCAAGGCACGGTCGATTTCGATGCCGGCACCCATGGAAGCAGTATGTGAAAATTGGAGTGAAGCTTCGTTATCTGGCTTATTCTATTGTGGCCTTGCACGGATGCCTTCGATCCGAGATCGAGGTATACATCCTTTGCACACTTTGATACTATCAAATTGCTTTTCAAACTGCTGCTAGATAATTCATTTCCTGTGGTGTCATTAGTTGAACTTTACAAATTATATTCAATATGTTTTCGCATATGTGGCAGACCCCTCATTCCCTTCGTTCAGTATGTTAGAAATAGTCAAAAACCCATGTTCAGTATGTATGAAAATGTTTTATTGATTAAAAGATTGGGGGTGAATCTTATTTCAGTATACAAAATAGTTCACGCTGGATATGAGTTTGATGAATAAAATTTGCTTCTCTCTTAAGTGTTTATTTCTGTTTTTTCCATTGCCAAGTATTTGTGCTTATTTCAGATCTTAGTAAATCTTAGATCTCTTATTTTTATCATGGTATCAGAGCAAGGTTTAGCCAAGTTCAGCTGGAGATTTATTTAGAAATTCAGCTAGAAATATTGTTAGAGGGTTTTGCTGCAGGCAAATAGTTTGCTGAAAATGGTTTGTTTGCAGGGCTGATTTTTTTGGAGTGATATTTGGTTGCAGGGCTGTTATGCTGCTGGAGTATTGCTAGATTTGTTTGAACTTGATTTTTTTGCTAACATGGGTTCTTCAAATGAAGTTTTGCCTATCTTTGATGGAAGTGGTTTTGCAGATTGGAAGATTGCAATCAATAATGCTCTAAGAGATAAGACTTTATGGAGGATAGTAAATAAAGAAATTGGGGAACCTCAACAAACTGATAAAGAAAAAGAGTTGTGGAAATGTAAGTTGGAGCAAGCTAGAGGTATTATTGGTAAAGCTTTGAGCCCCAATCTCAATAGAAGATTTGTTGATATTGATAACCCAATAGAGCTATGGGAGACTTTAGAAAAAGATTATAAAGATGCAGACATGGCTAGCACGTTTAGTATAGAAGAAAAATTGATGAATTTAGATCTATCTTATTTTGAAAAAAAAGTCTGATTACTTCAATGAAGTTACTTTTTTAAATACTCAGCTAAAAAAAATAGGTGTTGAATATGCAAAAAAAGATTTTCAGTTGATTGCAATGGTTAAAAGTAAGCTTCCCTAGCCATATAAAGTTTTTAAGGAATCAAGGAAAAGGGTTCTTCAATTAAATCCCAATACCCCCCAGCAAACTTTTGATCAATTTTGCAAATCTGTTTTAGATGAAGAAGTTCAACTTATTGAAGAAGGGCATATTAAAAAGAATCATGCATATACAGCCAAAAGTAAATTCTTTAGAAATGATGGAAAAAAGAATTGGAAAGGAAATAATAAATTTCGAAATCATGAAAGTTCTAATCATTTTTCTAGAAATGATGGTGCAGAAAAGCAAGCTGGAAGAAAGCCTTTTATTTGCAGGTATTGTGGAGGTGAGAATCATATGGAGAAGTTTTGTTTGAAGAAGAGGGACAGTGAAAGGCAGCAATATAAGCCCAAGCAAGAAAGGTTTAAGGATGGAAAGAAGGATAATCATAATTTCGTAGCTATCTCTTTAAAAAGGCAAGAGAAATCAAATGAGGAGGTAATTGCTACACCCAAAAGTAAATCTAGTGTTAAAGGGGGATACTTTGCTTCAGATTCTAATAAAGAATGGATTTTAGATTCGAGGGAATCATCTCACATGACTGGGGATAGATCTTTGTTTATTGATTTTTATGAAGGGAAGAATTCAGATCAAGAAATTTCTATTGGCAATAAAATAAAACTTTTAGTTTTAGGAACAGAAATTGTTAATGTAACACATGGGTCTTTGAAAAATGTTTTATTGGTTAAAGGATTGGGGGTGAATCTTATTTCAGTATACAAAATAGTTCAAGTTGGATATGAGTTTGTTGTCAATGCTGATCAAGTTATTGTTAGAGATAGAAAAGACCCAAGCAATATAATTGTTATTGGTAGAGTTGATCATGAAGAGAATCTATTTAAATTTGTGGGGTTTCTCGATGATAAATATACACTCTCTCATGCTTTTATTGCTCAGACTGATTATATGTCACAACTTTGGCATGCTAGAATTGGACATTTAAATTATAAAAAATTACAACATATGGTTAGAGGATTAACAAAAATTTCAGCTTGTGAAGGTGTGTGTGAAGGAAGTGTGTTAGGAAAACATCATCGAGATCCTTTTGATTCAGGTAAAGCATGGAGAGCTAATCATCCATTGCAACTTATTCATAGTGATTTATGTGAACCAGGATATCCTTCACTTTCAGGTGCTAGGTACCTTCTCACTTTTATTGATGATTATAGCAAGAGAGTATGGGTTTATTTTCTTGAAAGGAGAAAAGAAGTGTTTGAAGTATTTCAAAATTTTAAGGCATTAGTTGAAAATCAAAGTGGCAAAACAATTAAATGTTTAAGGATAGATAATGGGGGTGAATATTGCAATTATGCTTTTGAGTCATTTTGTGAAAATTATGGTATTAAGGTGCAAAGAACAATTTCTTATACTCCTCAACAAAATGGGGTGGCTGAACGAATGAATAGAACTCTTTTAGAAATGGCTCGTTGTATGTTGCATTTTAAAAGTTTGCATAATAAATTTTGGGGTTTGGCTATTTCTTGTGTTGCACATATTATAAATAGAATCCCCACCAAAGCTCTCACAAATGTCACCCCTAAAGAAGCATGGAGTGGTAAGAAACCTCACATTGGATATTTTAAAGTATTTGGGTGTATTGCTTGGGCACACATTCTTGATGCACAAAGGGAAAAGTTAGAACCAAAGAGTCATAAGTGTTTGTTTATGGGTTATAGTGAAGAATCAAAGGCTTATAGGTTATATGATTTGACAACAAACAAGGTCTTTGTTAGTAGAGATGTGAAGTTTGATGAGCATTCACAACTTATATCCACTCCTTCTCACTCTAGAACAACAAATGCTTCTCATTTTTCAGATATTTTAGGAAGAAATGGAGACTACATTGATGAGGATGAGTTGTGCACTTCTAAAAATGATGAAAATACTAGTGAAAATAACACAACTAATGCTTGTAATTAGACATTTTCTATAAGTAGTAATGATGAAGAAGATAACTTTTCAGCTAGCCAAAAGACAAGGAGTGTTGAAGAAATATATAGGCCAGGTTCAAAGATCCAAGGAAGGAATGGTAGTGCTCTCATGGCCAAAGTATTACAAGTAAATGACCCAAGATCATATGAGGAAGCTAGAGGGAAGAAAGAATGGGAGCAAGCTATGGAAGAAGAATATGATGCTTTGGTGAAAAATAAAACTTGGGAACTTGTGCAACTTCCCAAAGGTAAGAATGTCATTGGTTGCAAATGGGTTTATAAAAAAAAATTTAAATCAGATGGTGCTATAGAAAAATTTAAAGCTAGATTGGTTGCTAAGGGATTTAATCAAAAAGAGGGTGTTGATTATGAAGAAACTTTTGCTCCTGTCATTAAAATGAATACAGTTAGAATTATTCTTTCTTTGGCTGCAAGTCTTGGGTGGCATATTCATCAAATGGATGTAAAAAATTCTTTCTTAAATGGAGATTTATATGAAGAAATATATATGAATCAACCACCAAGTTTTGTAGATCAGCAACATCCTAATCTTGTTTGTAGATTAAAGAAGTAACTTTATGAGCTTAAACAAGCACCAAGAGCATGGAATGAGAAGATTGATAGGTATTTTCAACTTCATGGGTTTCAAAAATGCAAATCAAATCCACATCTTTATGTGAAGAGAGTGCAAAATAAAATTATTCTTGTTGCAATTTATGTGGATGATTTACTCATAGCTGGACCAAATATTGGGTTAATTAGTGATTTCAAATCAGATCTTAAAGGGGCATTTCATATGAGTGATTTGGGTGAGCTGAATTATTTTCTTGGCTTGCAAATTAGTAGACTTCATGATGGGTTATTTATCTCTCAAGCAAAATATGCTTTGGATCTTTTAGATAAATTTAACATGCTTGAATGTAAGCCAGCCCCTACTCCTCTTCAATCTGCAATTAAGCTTACTAAAGAATGTATTTCCAAGAAGGTGGATGCTACTTTATATAGACAGCTTGTTGGTAGCTTGGTTTATCTAACACAATCTAGACCAGACATTTGTTTTGCAATCAATTTGGTATCTAGATTTATGCAGGAACCAAAAGAAACTCATTGGTTGGCTGCCAAAAGAATTTTATGATACATTCATGGCACCATTTACTATGGCATTCATTATAGTTACAAGTCTTCAATTTCTTTGACTGACTTCACAGATTCAGACTGGGGAGGTGACATAGATGATAGGAAATCTACTGGTGGTTATATTTTTCAGCTTGGGTCAGGTCCAATTACATGGAGCAGCAAAAAACAAACTACTACATCATTATCCTCATGTGAAGTAGAATATAGAGCAACAAAAGAAGCTGGAAAGGAAGTATTTTGGATTCACAACCTTTTATTTGAGCTTGGTTTTGCACAAAGTTCAGCTACTCCTTTGTATTGTGATAATCAAAGTGCTATTCAAGTTGCAAATAATCCTATTTTTCATGCTAAAACAAAACACATTGAGATTGATGTTCACTATATTCGGGATCTTGTTCAACCAAACTTTGTTAATCTTCTCTTTTGTCCAAGTGAAGACCAAGCAACAGATATATTTACTAAGAGTATGCTTGAGGCCAAATTTTTGAAACTATGAGGATTGCTCGGCATGATTGAGGTGAATATTAAGGGGGGATAGTCATGTCATGTTCCCCTCTCTTTCTTTTTTTGTAAATAGGTACCTAACAAGGTTGAATGCCGGGACCTATCCTATCTATATTTTTTATTGTAATTTCTTCCATACATTATCATTAGTGGTAGAAATTAAGGGAGGATGTTAGAAATAGTCAACAGTCATGCTATTATAACCAAACAACAAGTATGCCACACATTTCCTATTAAATTGGTAACAAGATAGGAATGTCCTCCATGAAACTAGGTCATACAACATTATCCTAAGAAGATATGAATGTCCTCCATGATACTAGGTCATTTAGCATTATCCACTTATCTTCTAGAATCATCTTCTATCAATACCCTCATCTCATAGGCTCTCTATATATAGAGACCATTGCATAGCTTTTTTGAAATCAGTTTGATGAATAAAATTTGCTTCTCTCTTAAGTGTTTATTTCTGTTTTTTCCATTGCCAAGTATTTGTACTTATTTCAGAGCTTAGTAAATCTTAGATCTCTTATTTTTATCACAGTATTGAAGAAGCCATGCACCAACGTCGCCCACAGAGCAGCCAAACTACTGGCAGAGATGTCTAGTAGCATCGAACAAATGAGAAGGTGCGAGTTGGAGGCAATAATGAAAGAAGTTCAGCATGCACTGGAGGATCTTCAAGATGCCTTGAATTCTCAACCAAAGCTCTTGCTTCATTCAAAAACAAGAATGCCAAGTGAGAAAACTTTTGAGAATGAAAATAGAGAAGATGAGGTCAGGTCATGCGTGATGAGAAGAAGATCATGGCATGGAGGGAGTAGTATAACCAAGACAGATGAGAAGGGGTTAATGCTGAGACACGATGTTGAATTTGCAGAAGCTCTTCCATTGGCTACATTTACGTGGTTGGTGGTGGAGATCGTAGGGAGGCTTGAGCATGTGGTACACATCGTGGAAGAGCTGACCACGTTGGCGAATTTCAAGCCTCACTATTCTTCGTCAGAACAAGAGGTTTTAATCATAACTAGTTCTGCTCCTTCCCGTAGTTATATCCAGAGACCCAATCTAGCAAGAACGCCAAAAAGATGTGTACATATCAGCAATGTCGACTGATTTCCCCCTTCAATTCACACTCTATTCCTATATTCATACTGTTCCTCTACTATATTCCTATGGTTGCATTATTAAATTTTATGTATTAATGATTTACACTAGTCTCATTGTATCTCTCACAATTGTCATGTCATCTTGATGATACCATGAGCTGCTTCTGATTTTGAATAATATTATAACTAGCACTTGTATCAAAAGGAGGTGCAAGGGGTATGTCAATTAGTGTTTGATTTGAAAGAATAATTAAAGTTTTACATAATAAAACTAAAATTATATGTGACAAACATGTACAATTGTAGAAAGTAGTCTTCTACATAGTAGTATCAAATAATGTTCATATTTTTTAAGATCCTAATAAAGAAAAACATTCAAATGCATGGGAAAACATTAAAAAAAATGTAGTATTCATGTAACTATAAATCTCTATATTTTCTCCAAACATCTAGAATGTTAAATGTTATAATTCATAAGCAACAATAATTTTCATGATTTGAAGAAAAGAAATAATGTAAAGTGAAGAACTCAAAAATTGGGTGTAAAAGTTGTTTAACACACCACAACTATTGCATTTAATTTAAAAACTAGTGCAAGAAAAAACCTAGGTCATTATATATTGAATTTACATAAAGAAGCCCATTTAGGAATTATTCAAAATTAGATTTGTACGTGTATAAAGGTTTCATGGAGAAATTATTTGTGGAGTTGTTTGCAATGAGAGAAAGTGAAAGCTCTACAACAAAAACAATGTTTAATACATGTTGTATAGGTCTAGTAGTTGTATTGGCCATTGGTAGATCTATCTTTTGGTGCAATAACAATCCTAACTTATAACAAGTGTTATCAGAGCTTGATCACATGTTCAAATCTCCTTAGGTAATGTTACAGGGGGGATCATTGGACTAACAAAAAATGTTACCCTTAAAGATTTGTGATGTGGCTTATTTGCCTCTTGTGTTTTATAAGTCAAATTCTTGTATGAAACATTGATGGAGCAATCTTTTGGTTCAATAGCAACCCTATCTTGTAACAACATGTGGTGCTAAAATGCCCTAATTACAATGACTGGTAGCAACTAACTACACTATTTATCTTCATTTTATTCTATTTTTTAAGTTTTTTAATTTGGCTTAGTTATAGTCCAATTAATATAGATTGAAACAAGCTTGAAAAATGTTCTTAAGATCTATGTGTCTACAAATTTAAAATCATAGAAGTTTTTTTTGAAAAGGGTATATGAATCAGGATTAAATGCTTACAAATGACTTATATGTTATTGTTAAGTTACACAATATTGGGTGTAAATAATGATGCACAAAGGAACCAATAAATGTAAAATAATGAAAGAACAAGATGAGTTATGTATGAGTGTTGAATGATTCTCTCATATTTCTATAGAATCAACAACTTTTTTCCCAAGCTTAGTAAATTTCACTATGCCAGACTTATATTTTGATTGTATCATTAATCTAATGAGTATTATCTTTCTTTGACACTTTTTGTGTGAACTCTTTCAATTGAAAAAGGTCATAAATGAAATAAATGAAGAAGCATATTAGGTTGGAGTAGAACATTTTCATATTCTATCAAAGGTTCATGATCATATGATCAGAAGGCCAAATATGGATACTTGATTTTTACCCTTTGAGATTAGACATTGAAAACTTATGCTACAAACAAAAAACATTTATAATTTCTCATTGTCAAAGTTAAATTTTAATCAATAATTTATTTTTTAATATTACTCTTACATTTTTTATGCTTTAGATTTGCCACTCTACAAAATTTATCACACATTATTTAATTTCAAAAACTATAATTTTAATAATAATTTTATAATTATATCAATTTTAAATAATATAATATCAGCCAATAGTGGCATGTTGTGATGGTTAACTTATTGAGTTTTTATCCTTGCCATCAAGGTTCAAATCTAATGGGGATGAGGTCCCCTATTTGTGGCATCACTAGTTCATAGCTCCAGGTCAAAGTGTTTACCCCTCTTTAAAAAAAAATTAAAAAATAATAATAATATAAGAAAATTTAATATTAGTGTAAATTCAACTTAAAATATTTAGAGTTAATAAATTTAGATAATCAATTCATAAAAATCATTTAAAAATCCACTTTAGAAATTTTAATACCAACTCCTAAATTACCTCAAAAATCCAACGTAACATAACCACATAATAATTTAATACTAATAATTAACATTCCTAAAACATAATAAAATTATTATTTGTAATTGATTCAATTTTAGTGCTTGGCCATTTTACAAAAGAATTTAATTTAGAAATGTGTTGTATAACTCTAATTCATTTCTTTTCACCTACTTAAATGAAAAAAATACCCAACAAGATGTTGAGGGCACCTCAAATAGAAATATTTATTACTAGCAATCACACCTTAGTGTGCAATGGGTATGCCGCTGAAACATGGAGTTACTTATTTTAGTAGTTTGATCACCTTGAACTTTGTTCACATTTCAAGTAATCTATCATATATAGATGACCCTAAACTTCATCAACATAGAGAAAAACATGCTTTACATGAAACCTCCTAGTGCTAAATCATTACTTAAATTTCCAACTAGTCCACATCAATAGAATAAAATGATGTCATTAAAAACCATTAGCCATGCCTTTACATAGTAACACATTACAAACAAGGTCAGTTACATATCATCTTAATTAAATAAAAATAACATTCTCATGAGGTTCCTATTTTCTC